>PVIJ01003547.1:0-132989 GCA_004024925.1 Scalopus aquaticus
GGGGTGGGGAGAGAGAGGTGAGGATTATTACATTTCAGTTCTCTTGGGGGTGAGAAGTCAGGCAGGAGCAGCCCACAGGGCCTGTTCTGGCAGCTGGATGGGGAGGGGGGCCCAAAGGGGTCGGGCGCCTCACTCCGGAATCGCCCTGTTTCCAGAACTCAGGAAGAGCCTCCCTTGGGGAAACACTAAACAAGTATCTCATTAGAGTTTTATGGAGGGTGGAGAGAGGCAGAAGAGCCTTTGGCTCCATTTTCTAAAGCATTTAAAATTCATTGTCTTTCTTCCATGGTGCAGAAAACACCCGTGGGCTACTTCTTTAAAGAGACCATTTTCCTTCCTTCCTTACATACAGCGTCTTGGACAAGATTGGGTTTTCCTTTAATCCACTCACCAAGCTGTTCAAACCCTGAGCGCCCTTTTCCCTTTCCTATGAGACATCTCCAGAGCGTCTTCCGTGGACTGCCTACCATCAGCTAGGTCTTTGTGAGGACGCAGCAGAATCCGAGACGCTGGGAAACGCTGCAGCCCTTCTCACGCTGGAGACTTGGGCTGCTTTGGGAAGGCCTCGGGCTGCTGGTCGAGCCAAGGCCTGCAGGGGTCAGGAGCTTTGGGGGTTCCAGCTGGATCTGACCTTCCAAAGGCCACTCAGCGAGGAGGTGCAGGTGAGGGGACTGCTTTAGTGGGGGGCAGGGGAGAGCCCGCAGGGGGAGCAGGGTAGGATCAAATGGCTATTTAGTGACTGTCAGCTTTGAGAGGCAACTGACAATCTTGACTCAGTGGTGAAATGGACACAGACACCATCTAAGTGTGTGTGTACGCGTGCGTGTGTGTGCTTGTGCACACGTATGTGGCAACAGCCACTGTGTTCAAACCCGTAGCATCGTTATTTGGGAGAACAGAGGTCCCACACGTGGGGGAGCTACCGTGGGCTCCTCCTGCAGTGGGGGACTCAGATGGAATCATAGACTGGCCCCTGGGTACCCTGGCCTCACCCCACTTTCTGAACCAGAATCTCTCAGGTGAGAGGATGGGATCTCTCCTTTTCAAAGTTCCTTAGATGATTTCGGTGGACCAGTCTGGTGAGACTGTTGTGTGAAGTCCTTGGTGTAACCTGGACACAGAGACCCAAGTGGGCAGAAGCAGAGGAGGGCCAGTGGAAGGGCCAGGAGAAGGGGGTGGCCTGCAGAGCAAGGCGAGAAGTGCCTTCCTAGGAGCAAAAGGGTGCAAGAAACCTTCGTTTTGACACGTTTCAAATCACGTAAACTCCAACAAACCAGAGCTGGCCTACTTGTGCGAGTATGTTTCAGTTTGGAAGCCTGATGTCATTTCCTAAAATTTAGATCTAGGACAGGGAGAGAGAGAGAGAGAGAGAGAGAGAGAGAGAGAGAGAGAGAGAGAGCAAGAGAGAGAGAGAGAGCATGTGTGTGCGTGTGCACGTGTGTGTGTGTGTGTGTGTGCCTGCACGTGCGTGTGCATGCGTGAGCATGTACGCTGACTTCAAACATTTGCTGTCCCTGAAATGTTCAGGCACTTGGAGCCGTGGATCTGGAGCCTACGAGAAAGTTCTGAACTGGAAATGTGAACTGAGTCATCCTCTTATAAATGGAAACTCTGGACGTGACTGAGGTCACCCAAGGACTTCACACAAACAGTGCCTGCATCGCACGCTTTAGAAAAAGAAGACATTTCATCTGGTCAAAGCCTGCACGATTCTTCTGATTAAGCCCAGTGATTTATTCTGGGCCGTAAGCTGCACCTCGAGGAAGTCTGCTCTTGCCAAGTCGCGGGGCTGAGTGACACATCATTCCAATGGTGTTTCTTGCAAACAGGGTGCGCAGGACACACAGGAGATGCTGATGCATCGCGAGTGGGGAGATCAGGGCCCTGTGGATCTGATCACCAGCTGGCAGTGGGCCCAACTTGCTGGTCACACTGGTGTGTGCTGTTAACGGCGCTGACTGGAGGGGACTCCACCTCCAACTTCCTGTCAGTTCTTAACTTTGGGACTTTGAGGATTTCTGTTGTTTCTTCTAATTCTCGTCAATACTCACATAGAAGGGAAAAAGCTTTCCATCTCAAGTGCCTCACTTAAGATGGTCTTTTAAGCCCTGCGTGCAATCCGTTAGAAAAGGCTCTAAAAGGCTCTGTGAGTTTCTGCACATGCCCCTATTTCCTATTAGGAGCAAAGAAAGGCCCACGCAGGGTCTCAGGGCACGGATGGAAAGCATGACGCGCGGCCGCCCACTCAGCGGCGCATTCTGACTACTGCAATGACTGCGCCTGGGCAGATGTGAGGGGCCCCTGCGAGTAGGGGCGCTGGGGATGGGAGGCCGAGGACCCTGCCTGGCCCGGCCTTTGGGCAAGTTGGGTGGACCCAGCTCTCAGACCTGTGGGTTGACAGCTCGTGGGGAGCGCGGCATGCAAAATTCCATACCCCAAACCGACTTGCTGGGGTGCTCTGGGGCACAGTTCCAGGGTTTCAATGCCTCTGCTGGAGATCACCTCTCAACGAAGGGGTGGTGACAGGTGTTCGGCAGCCAGGATGGCCACCTCCCGCCCTCCACCCAAACTACAGCTGTCCTTTGCGCAAGCCCGGAGTCTCCTCGCCCACAGGAGCAGAGCGTGGCCGCTGGGGCTAAGTCATTAGAATCTGTCATTTTATTTCTCCTAAGCGCTTCTTGATAGATAGTGAGGCTCCAAGACAGGCAAAAATCATAATGCATGGTCACATCTTAATAATTCCCCCTTGTCTTGGGGCTTGGGCCTAATTCCAATCAGACTCTAAGACTAATTGTATTCAGAGTGTAACAACTAAATGAAAAGAGCTCTGCCCAAACCCTTCCTTTGGCGCGAGGCTCTGCTACGTGCTGCAGACGCACGCACAGGCGCAGACCCTGCTGGAGAAGTGTCAGGTGTAACCTGGCCAGGCGAGCGGCATAGCAGCGGCCAGCGGCTGTACGCCACGTCGGGGCTGGCGTGGGGAGGCAGGTGGACGTGGGGGGCAGCGGGAGGAGGAGCAGCGGACTCCGTGACCCACAGAGTCAGGGGCAGAGCAGCTCATCCGCAGGTATTTGTTAAACGTCTGTTTGTTCCAAGCATTATGCTAGATGCTAGGGAGATAAAAAGGAGAATAAGACAAGATCCCTGCCCTTAAGAATCTTTAATTAAATCTAAAATAAAAAGATGGCGGGGGGAAGCTTATAATCTAATTGGAGATGAGCCACAGAAATGCAAAGCTGCAGATGAAGTAAAAAGAGCAGCAGACTGGGGACTAGGAGACCCGAATTTAGTATCAGCCCTGAATCTGGTCCCCTCACCTATAAAATCAGAGAGCTGGAGCAGGTGACTAGAAGGTCTGGCCTAGGTCTAGTAGCCTTTAGCAGAAAAAAAACACTACCCAGCAGTACACGGTCAGAATCTCCTCTCTGATGGACCCATGTATTTCAGAACAGCCCTGAACCATCCCAGGCAAGCGTGCACTGTTTCTCACCCAGACCACCAGAGCAGATCACTGTGCCCCGCTTCTGCTCCTGCCTCCAGATAATAACCAGTGCAGTTTTAAAGATTTAATCGGATTATAATCCTCTCCCCAGTTTAAAAACCTCCAGCAGCTTCCCATCACACTTCAAATAAAATCCAAACTCCCTACCTGGCCCGTATGGCCTGACCTGGGTCCACACCTGCCCGCCTATTTTACCTCCTTTCTCACCTTGACCACCACACCGTGCACACTGTGGCCACGTGACAGGGCATTGTGTTTCTCCACAATCTCAACTAGCTAGGCTAGTATGCACCCCAGGGCCTTTGCACTTGCTGTTCTTCAAGCTTTGCTCAGATGTCAATTTAAGTGCCATCCTTGCAACTCTTCCAAAGTAGTGCCTCCCAGTGATTTTCAAACCCCTTGGAGGTTTCTCAGGAGCTACCTCTGGGAAAGCAAGAGGATGAAGAAGAACTTTCTAGCCTTCTCTCTTTGGCAGAATAACTCTGTTCTGTTTCATGTGAAATGTCATTTGAATTATGAATTCCAATGACTTAGACATTTTTGAAGAGCACTGGCCTTCTCCATTTGCAAGGGGACCCGAAGATGTGTCATTATGAGAACTCTGGACTGCAAGGGCCCCTGACTGCTCTATTGGTTATGAGCCCACGCCACTGGCAGAAAGAGCTAATCAATCGCCACGCTCGTTCCCGCCGGTCTGGTAAGGGTCCTCAGACCCTGCTCAGCCCAGCCCCCCAGGCAGCCGGCCCCACCGGTCAGCTGCAGCTGGTTGGAGTCAGAAATGAAATCTAATGAGCCCTCTGTGCAGTGGACTCCCACTCCCACGGGCTCAGAGCGCAGAAAGTCCAGCTGGGTGAGATGGCACTGCCCCGAGTAGCTGTAGCCCGAGAGTCTGTGCTAATCACACTTGCCAGCATCAAGCTAGCAGCACCCCCGGTCCCCTGAGCTCTGGGGTCCCTACCTGCAAGCTCGACCTGTGAGTGGGCGGTTGGCCACAGGTGGAACAAACCCCGTGAACAGCGTGCTTCGATCGTTCCAGCTCCACACCTGCTTCCCTGTGACGGTCCCCACCCGAAGCGCTCTCAGGACACACGTGCAGAAGGTCACCTTCAAGCCGAGGCCACACGCCTGGCTGCAGGAGGAGAGGGCTGGGGGTGTCTGGGGGGCTGTCCCCTTCAGAGGCACACCGCCCCCTCCACTCAGGACACAGCTGAGGCTGGAGTGAGGGCGAGAGAGGAACAGGGTGCGTGCCCAGCCCGCCGACTGTTCCAACACCAAATATTTGGTCCTGTCTGCTCTCTCACGCCGCTGCCATCTCTAATTAATGCTGCCCTGGTTGCCAAATCTGAGACTCCACTTTTCTCCCCAATTTTCGTTTCTCGGCTGTTTGACGTCTTCCTGCTCGGATCTACCTTCCGTCAGCTTCCAAGCTGCCCCTGGGTCGAGGCTCTCTGGACGTCCCTTTACGGCTCCTTAACCTCACCCTCCGCTTGTCTTTTCAGACTTGGGGCTCTCCTCTCACCCCATGTCACACACACTTTCGGGCAACCTCTCTCCTCTGACGTGACTGAGTCCCAGGGCTATGTGATAGTCTGTGATGTCGTCAAATAACGAGTATGTGTCCGCAACCCCCAGAGACGCGGGAGAGCCCAGATGTCCCCGACCACACACGGATTTGCAGTGTACCCTCAAGCACGAATTCTTGCAAGTTCCTGACTTCTTGTATTCTTACAGAGTCTGGCTTCCCCGGAAGGGTGGCCACCCGTTCCCGTCTGCCTGGGCGTTGGTGGGGGCGGAGGAGTCCCTGAGACATGGAACCTTCAGCCCTAAAACTGGAAAGTGGTGGGCTAAGTGGGGCACCCTGGCCGCACTCCCCACGGCTCCCTCGCAGTCCTGCTCTCCTCTCTGGGGCCCACCAGGGTGCTCCCGTAACAACACTAACTCAGCCCTGCTTCTGAGTGAGAGAAAACAGGACGTCTGAAGCCAGCGAAGCACAGAGAGCCGGCTCCCCAGAATGCGCGGCTACTGTTAGCGGATGCCAGCCTGGGATGGCATTATTTGGGGGCTGCTCATTCTTTTGCCACCCTTTAATGTAACCAGAGAACACTTAATCAGTCACCTAATAAAGGCCCTATCCCAGCACCACCTTAAAGGTTAATTACCAAGCGATTTGTTAGCTGGTGCTGAGCGCCTGGCGCTAAGCTCGAGCTCAGCCTGCGGCCCAGCGCAGATAGCGGGTGTGTGGGCGGCCGCGCGGGCCGTGTGGCCACGGCTGCGGGAGGACTGTTCTCTGCGGCCCTTCGGGATGGTCAGAGAAGCCACGCAGCCCGGCCACAGCAACGGACCCCGTCGAGAACCAGCAGCAAAATGGAGCCCTCAGACTCGGCGGCAGAAATGCTCTTACTAATTCAAGAAGCCATCACCTAGGAAACCGAGGCTCTCGAGAAGGTTCTCAGGAATCCAGGGCAGTTACATATTGTGCACACGGGCATCTTCCCAAATATCTATTCCTTATGTGCCCAAAACTTCGCTGGAGCAGAACTGCTGCTGCTTTCTAGGTCTGGAGAGCCATCTGCGTGGCACTTTCTGCTCTTGGGAGTGGGCAAGGATGCCTCCCTACCCTCCCTGTTGCCTTGCTGCCATGGGGCCAGAGGCCTTCGCTCTGACCCTGGCCCGACAGGCTGCCACGAAGCTGCCACTGCAGAAGGGGCCTTGTGGACGCGCATGCCCGGCTGCCTGAGGAGCCGTGGTCCGGGTCCTCCCTCGGCACCTCCCCACCAGCCCTCCTTGGATCTGGAAAACTGTAAAGAAGCAAATCAGCAAGCAGAGGAAGGATCCCTTCTCCTCCAGCAGCGCGTGTGCAGCAGAGGAGGCTGGTGCCCACTAAAGCCTGCCTTTGCTTAGATTAAATGCCTCGGTAGCATTTAGCTCTCAGAGCACTTTATAGCTTTGCTCAGACCTGCGTGGAATATAAATGACTGTTGACTTACACACCACTGCATCAGCGGCAGCCAATGGGCAGGTCGCCCGAGCTTTTATATCCAACGTGCCTTAGGCCTGCGTGGGATGAGCAGGGGCTGGCCATGGGCTCCTGAGGGTAGGGCTGAAGGGGATGTGCCCCCCAGTAGGACAACCACCACTCAGCCGACTGCAGACTCGCCCAGGCCCTGGGCAGAGGCCCTGCATGAGTGCCGAGTCACCCCAGGGCAGGCAGCATTTGTGTTCCCGAGGCTGGGTCTGCGATACTACCAGGCCGCTGTGTTGCGGGATGACTTTGCTGCAGTGATGCAGCAACAGGGACTGGCCGCTGGTGCAGGCTGGCAGGGGAATGCGCCTGGACTCCTGCCGCAGAGCCTGCAGCCTTGTGCCTGGGTTTCTAAGTCTCTGTAGGCGGCCACCCGATCTGAAAACTGGCACCAGGGACTGAAGTGTGTCCTCGTGTAGGTTGGAGCCCTAATCTCAGTGCCTCAGGTCATGGCTGTTTTGGAGGCAGGGCCTTAAGAGGTAACTGTGTTGACATCAGGCCGTCAGGCTGGGCCCTAATCCAACCTGACTAGTGCCCTGATAAGAGGAGATAAGGACAGGCAAAGACACCAGCCAGAGGCAAGCACAGAGCGAAGCCCACGGGGAAGAGGGGGCAAGAAGGCGCTGAGAGGACCCAGGAAACCAGCCAGTGGGAGCTTGCTGCTGGGCGGCAGCCTCCAGAACTTCAGGAAAGTGAGTTTCTCTCGGGTAAGCCATCCAGCGCGTGGCATTTAAATGGCAGCCCTCGCCATCCAATACATGCACACAGATCACTGGTGATGCGCATAACACTGCAGTGCATGATGGAGTAAGGCTCATTCCAGCTTCCCGGCCACTCTAAAACAGGCCACACACAGGGTTTAAAGAGCCAGGTGTCGGGCCTCTGGTGGTGGCTTCTCCATCAAATCTCCCTCAGCAATGTGCCCAGGCTCGCCCCCACTTACTTCTTTTGGGTATAGGTTGGATTCGATCACAAGAGCAGCAGCCCCGAGGCCCCTGCACTGCAGGCTTCACCATCCAGGGGGTAAAGGGTTCCGTGAGGGGCAGAGCCCTGGTGGGTGGTCGGAGTGCTCTGCTCTGGTGGGATTTCCCAAGGTCAGGGTCCCCTTGCCCAGTCTCCGTGACGCCACCCCGTCTACACAGCGTCCTTACCCTCTCCTGTGGTTGTCCATCATGGCCAAGCCAAGTCGCCATGCTCCCAGGGAGGCCTCGCTTGGTATACCCAGCACAAGATAATCCCCACGTTATCTGATTCCTAAAAGTTTTCTGGTCTGGAACAGGCATCCTGACAATTAATTATAGTGACCCCCCACTTGTCCCGTTTTGGTTTGTGCTCAGCTAGACTGGAACTTTCTCTGAACTGGGGTGGTGAGGTGACCCCCTTGTGCTACACCTTGCGCTGCACTGAGCAGTAAATCCAGATCACGGGGAGAAAAGGGGTTTCCAGGCTACGGAGATTTTGACAGCTGTAAGGGAATGCGACAGACACCATGTCTGCTCCGCTCACCCTCCCTCTTTCCTCCAACTGTTCTGTGATTGCTGAGGTTCCTGCCCATCTGTGGGAGGACACCCCCTGTGGCCACACTCATCTTGAGTTCACTGGGTTTGAGGGAGCATTTTTATTTTTACAGATATAGAGAGAATAATGCCCTCTCTGCAGGATTATTTTAAGGAGTGATACTAATACATGTGCAAAAGCTTAGGGAAGTTAAAATTGCCTTCTTATAGGTAAGGTATAATATTAGAAATGGAAAGCTTGAAGTGAGGGTGAGGAAAGATTATTCTGGAGGATGCAAAAAACTGGTTGCAGTTTCCATCTCTATCACGCCCTCCCTGCTTCCCACACCCTGCCCCAGGGTGAGTGCTACACTGTTGAAGCAACTGTGCTTGATGGAGACAGAGAGCGTGATTAGGCAGGACTCTGCCTTCTCTGGATTTTGCTAGATCCAAAACCACTGGACTCGGAAGATCTCAGAACACACCGCTGAATCACACCCTCCTTGGCAGTCTTTGGGCTCGCAGAGGTGACAAGCCTCCAGTGGTGGGTGTGATGATGTGGGTGGGTGTGTGGAGAAGCTTGTAAGGCCTGTGGTTCAGTTAGGATGGGTACAAAGGAACTAGGCCTAAGAGAAGTGTGAGGGAATCGATAGAAGACCTGAGTTGGGGAACTGAGTTGAGTTGAGCATGATTCCTCTAGAACACAGATCTGGTATTCCATCCTCATGTATTAAACAATGAGTGTATTGTTAAACAACAATAAATGACCTTATAGTGGACTATGAGAGCTATCTTATGTTACTTTTCTCCCACATAGTACATGTTCTCTTCTTCCTTCTTTGGTTAAAACACAGCCATCACTCATCCTGGGAAACCCATTTGTGAGCCCAGTGAGTAAGTCAGGTGCCAGGCCCTTGGCTCAAGTCAAGTCTCAGTTTTTGTATCTTCTATACCTCTTGAGGTTGCTGTGAGAACACGTGTATATTTAAATATATATGCAAATTATATATACATATGAATATGGGTTCATAGTTTATACACATATATGGGTATATATATAATATATATTATGTAACACATATATATGTCATATATAACATGTTATATATAATTTATGTGCTATATATATTATATATAACATATATATTAGATATATATACACATATATATAGCACATAAATTATATATTTCAAATAGGAGTCCTACGTGAAATAATTTGCTGAAGGCCCCAAGCCTAAGTAGGAGAGCAAACACTTGATTTTGCTTTGCTTTGAAGCCTCAAACTATACATTTGATTACAGAGAAATCTGAGCCCGATCCACTATACTTGTTCCCATTGCCCCCCCTAGAAACAACAGGCGCCAGGGAAAGCCACAACTGATCCCCTCTACTTCCGCCCACCTGACCCTGGATATTTTACGCTTCATGAAATAAAAGTTTTGGAAGATCTGAGGTGGATGGTCTGTGGTGACCTGTGAGCTTTCTCTATAGGGTGGGAGAGTTCTAGAAAGAAAATTAATCGCGAGTACAGCATCACATCTTTCTCAGTGGGAACCCCTGCCGCTCCCTATCCATCCGGGGCTTGGCTCGGCGGTAACAGTGGGATCCAACTGGCTTCTTGAGTAAACTGAGAGCGGCGTCGGCAGCTGTGCAGAATGGAGCATGCCCAAGCTGTGACTAGCGCGCCTCCAAGAGCAGAGTCACTCAGAGCACGCCATCTTCCTGCCCCCGCTTCTCTTTTCTCTCCTTTTTCTGAGCGGACGATAATGTGCCGTGGAGCAAACTATGAGATGTTCCAGGGCGGAGGGCAATCTTGTCTGGGTCCCTTTCTGGGGACAACACCTGAAGCAATACGAAACTGCCTGCAGACCAGCTCTGAGACCACAGCCTTTTGATTGCTCTGGTTATTTCTCTTCTTAGGAGGCTTTGCAGAGAAAGCCCGATCACCCTCAGGGCCAGCACGACTCCCGGTACAAGCAGATCTATCATTACAATTCAATTCGTGTCTTGGTAGTCACAAGGCTCTCCTGGCCAAGGGCTGCCCCAAGTCCACCTGCAGCCTCACCTGGGAGAGGAGGGGCTACTGATGGGGACGTGGCTTGGTAGAACGGGACCTCCACCGAGAATCAGAAAATCTGAGTTCTGGTCCCATCCCTGCCCAGAAAGTGGTCAAACCACTTCATTTCTCTGGACCATGATTCCTCTTAGCCACAAATAATATAGGGGTAGACCAGATCGCTGAGATCCTTCCTATTTGCTGATCCCCTGACTCCAGGTATTAGGGTAAGGAGGTGCCAGTCTCTCTGAATTGCTCTAGGCTGGTTGTCACTTATCTTGTCAAACATGAGCCACCCTGGAGAGAAGATTTGGCTCCTCACCTCCTGATATGCATAGAAGGGCTGGCGGATGAGCCATTAGGTATCATTATTTGACATCAATGTGCATATGAGGCTCTGCTCAAATTGCCTTGATTTTAAATGTGGAAGGATTTGGACCCAGCTGTTTAAGTATCTGGAAGAAATTGGCTCCTGAAAGAAATCCCTGGTGCCTGCCCTATCTGATCCAAGCCAATGCCATGTTAATTAGTAGAGGAAGAGGCTTGGGGTGGTAGCCAAAAGATCAGGCGAGCCTGCCACCTGCTTTGGTTTCTCTCCATATGCCAAGCACTGTTGTCACCTTGGCCAGGCCTTCTTTTGAGATGAAAACCTATACCCAATAATTTTTGCATGTGTCCGCTCACTGATGCATCATCGGATGCACATTTAGCCTTATGGACCAAATACTTAAATGCAATATATATATAACGTGACAGGCATTGTTCCAAGTGATTTACAAATGTTTGCTCCTTGAATCCTCAAAGCACCCTTAGGTGATCTGGATGAGAAAAATGAGGCATAGAAAGGTTAAGTAACCTGCCCAAGGTCACACAGGTATAAGTACCAGTGTCAGGACTGAAGTCCTTGCTTTACCACTTAGCACGTTGTCCCTCGTCACAGTCATTTGTTATGGATGTGTTGGCCTGTAAGCAGAGTAGCTGTTGTCTTCCCCACTCGAGCCCTATGCACCATGGTTTAAATAAGATTTATCGACTAGATGATGAGATTGGGAGAGCTGCTGGATGCCCCTCAGACTCAAGGCTCAGTTAGTTGAATCAAATCCTGTTGCTGACTTCTTCAGGGAACTGGGAAACCCATCACAAGCAACAATAACTTCACTCCTTGCTGTAGCAGGAGGAAGCGTGACTTCCCGTAGAGGGACATGAGTCTTCCTGAGAGTAGGAGTGAGAGGTGGAGAAAGGAAAGGAATTGAGATCAGAACACAAGACTCTCTGCAGTTTCCCAGTTGGTCAGAAACAAAACCCAGTGGGTGGTGACAGGAGGACCCAGAAGGGTGAGTTAGTGTGGACCTTGCCCGCTCAAAGGGGTCCTTCTTTCCTGCCAGCGCCTCCCGCCAACCCTACTGGCTAGTGAATGGGTCTTTACCTAGAAATACTTTTTGCTCCTTTTTTCTCGTGAAGATTTGGGGAATGATAGTTACTCCTCTTCATTTCCTGAATTCAAACTCCAATAAGAGCCACAAAAAGGTGACAGACAGGAAGAAGATACCGACTTTATCACTGACAAAGCTGACATGACAGCCCCGACTGGACCCCTGGCGCGATCAAGCTCACCAATTCTTTCTCCCCATTTTAAGCTGACCTGCCTAAGAGAAGGTCAAGGTGTGTGGCGCAGATACACTCACCCAGAAGTGTTGACTCACAATGGCGGACCAGAGAAAAAAGAAAATTAGGCCTCCCTACTGGTCTCCTGATACCAGGCTGAGCCTTACCTCAGGAATGCTGCCCACATGGAGGGGTAGGCAAGACAGAGGGCCCAGATGGTGCTGGGCACTATGAACGGAACTCCTCTCCAACTTCACCCACCAGAGAAACCAGCTACCTCGTCTCCCTTGGGAAGAAGAGCTTTGAGAGGTGGACCTATATCTTTCTAAAGAAGGAGAGAAATTTGCCACTTTATGGGCCCAGATGGGGCTGCTAAGATAAGGCGGCAAACCTGTCCAATTGTCCTTGGCCATACAAACTGAGGGTCTATAAAAGGCTGTGACCCAGAGGCTTCTGGGAGATGTGATTTCAATAAAACTCACCTGCAAATGTTAACAGCTGAGCTAGAGGGAGTATTTCACTAATTATTATATAAATTGTAGCCTGGGTGTGTGGCTGAACCTTTAAGAAGAGATTCCTGCATTTTGTTAGTGGGACAATGGGAAAGACACAGCTGTCGGCATTCCTTCCCACCCAGGGTCAAAGTTAGGTGGTCAAGTATCATACTCGACTCACGTTTTTATTTTACATAAAGCTGCTCAAGCATTTTTTTTTTCAGATAAAAGGGATTTTTTTTTTGCTTCATTTATAGAGTTTAGTTACACAGACATATATAAAAACGGAAACGTATTAATGACATGTGAAATACTAAACTAGAATGAATAAATAAAGACTTGGCATACTGCTTCTGAAAAGCGGCCAACTCTAAATATGGGAGCAGCTTCATTTGATAGATGGACGTTGAAAGTCCTTTGCGGGGCAATGATAAGAACAGGGTATGTTGACTTGATTACCTTCCTCCTCAGTCATTAGCTACGCTGGGGGTCTCTCCTGACTTTCTTTGTGCTTTTCTCTGTGCACCTACAGTCCCCTCTGTTAGGATACGGATCTCTGCTCCACTGCTTGCCTGGGCAGCCCTTCAGGATGGGGACAATACATGTTGTTATTTGCAGGTATCTCCCTAGGCACAGCCCGTCACCCATCATAGGCACCCAATGTTTCTTGGGTTGCGTTTAGTTTAGAAAGCAGACAATTAAGAAGTACAACAGTTATCTCCAAATATTTGAAATGACTGTTGGAGGAAGATGGTGTTAACTTTAACTGATGGTACTTTAGCAGAAAGGACTCAAGTCCAGTGAGTCAAAGTTACCAGAGACCATGTTGAGGTTTAACATGACGACCAACAAAATAACAACTGGAGCATCGAACAGGGACGAGGCCCCCAGGCACTAGGGAGGCTTGGACCCGAAGGGGACATAGGAAATGAACTCAACCTTTGCTCTACAGGCCGCTCATAACGAGCCAAGGGTCGTCAGAATGGCACAGAGCGGTGTCTGACTTCAGAGGAGTCTTGCTTTTGTTAAGATGATTCGAAAAGGTTTCTGAAAGATGCTGTGTGAGTTGAGTCTCGGGGAAAGCAGAGGCAGAGGAAGGTGGCACAGACTGAGGCAACAGCAAGTGGTCTGGGCTAGAGCAAGGTCATGCGGCTAAAGGCAGTCAAGATGGCAGCTGACAGGAACTTCCAGGCTGACACATTGGCCTTTATTCTAGAAATACTATGGAACTCAGAATGTTTTTTCATCAGAGACATGGCATGGTAGTAAGTGTATTTTAGAGAGTATGCTATAAAGTTGGGTTTTGTGGCAAGAGTGGAAACAAGCATTTAAGGATTACTTATTCTCTGCTAGATGCTTTTTCTTGATATTGTCTCACTTCAGCTGCACAACAATCTACAGGGTCAGGAACTGCCTCAATTTTACGGAAGAATAAACGGAGGCTCAGAGGTTGGCAACTAACGGGCATGACAGAGATTTCCACCAAGGGCCAATGACTCCTAAACGACTGCCATAGTAGCTGACACTCGGGGAGGGAAAGCGCATGAATAGGCCCCAAAGAACCTGCAAAAGAAATACTGGAAGATGTTGAAGATCGATGGAAAGGTGCAGGTGAAGCCAGAAAAGTGAAAGTGGCTCAGGTAACAGACTGCTGTGCGGAGGAAGTCAAGAAAAGCAGCTCCTCTCACTGGGGGATGGGGAAGGGGCAGAGCCGACACTGCTCAGGCGCGTATAGAGAGCCAGGTGCTTGGCACGTAGGCAATACATATAAAGTACACGGACAGCACATGGAGGACAGGGGCACATCTAGTTCAAGGCCTAGACATCTCTAGAAGGGTGGAGATGTCTAGTGAACAAAGGAAAACATGAGGCCAGAATGTAGAAGAGGACTGTTACCTACATAGGGTGTGGGTGCACCTGTACTGGGATAATTCCCACCTGAGGGCCCGTGTTGTTGGCGAGGGGACATGCTCCCAGGGACACAGAGAGTTGAAACCCACATGTACAGGTAGACAGGTAGAGCAAAACACAAAGAAATCAGAAAAGGCAGAGAAAGGGGAAATCATGAGTGAGTGGTGGCATAAGACAGGAGAGTTTCAGAAAAGCTGAGAGGCGAGTAGGTCAGGAAGAGGCGGGTGACCCGAGGAGCAGACGGGGACGCAGGTCCCCGAGAAAGCAGTTTCCGTGACATGGCGACGACTGAGTGAAGGGGTGGGTGGGGGTGCTGCAGAAGTCATAAGGGAAGATTATTCTTTTGGCTCCGTGAACCCCGAGCTTCGCCTTCTGCCTCAGAGCGTATGAAAAGATACGGCTCTCAGCCGAAGAGCTTCGTTTTCCTAATTCTCTAGGAAATACTCCTTGAACGGGATCAGTCTCATCTTTTCTGCCAAAATGCCACCCTTTGTCGGCCGTGATGAGATGACTGTGTGGGGTCATCCCTTTCGCCAACAGATCTTGGGCTGCTTGTGAATCCGAAATATGCCCACTAGTTCACGATTACTTGGGGGGCTGCAGCTACTTGATAATGAAATGCCCTGGCTTCAGTGTCTAATAGGTGTGAGTTGGAATCCTTGGCAAGGGGTTTTGGCTGACCTTGGGCAAGGTGTTTAAAAGTCCCCATGCAAATGCTAGTCAGTGCAAAGAAGGCCAATGCACGTCCATCAAAATGTGGTCGAGGCATCTTACACGCCCGGTTTAATCCTCACTGCTTCCCTCTAAGGCAGGTACTATTTCACAGATGATGAAGCATCTTTTTTTTTTTTTCTTCCAGCTTCTGGTTTTTATGAACATGAGTTTTTAAAAACAAGCATCCAGACCACTGACAGAGAGGGGGTGGGAGAAATGGGCAGGGCAAAGCAGAATCCTGCCATGTTGGTAAGGGCGCCAGGTTCATCCTAGAAACTGATCCCTGCAGGGATTCACGAGCCTGAGGTTACAGAACTTTGGTTCAGATTCAACTCAGGATTAACCTTCATCACATCTGGACCTACTGCTGCTGTTAACATTTGGTGATGGTGGTGTCCCCGGCTCCCCCCCAGCGCCCCCCACCCTGTATATCTTTTGTGTCTCTTTCTCCAAATGCACCCCTGCCTGCCCCTCGAGCCATGGCGGGGGGCCAGGGGCAGGGAAGGAGGCCCCTCCAGCTAAGGGTGGTGGTGAGTGTTTGCAGCGAGTGTTTGCGGTGGGTCTGTGCCTTGCTGGTTAATTCTCAGGCTCCTGCCTCCTCGCAGACCGCCCTTTTCTCGCACAGTCCCAGGAACACAGACCAAGAGTGGGGATTAGTCTGAAGACCTTAGATTAAGGCTCTGCCATTTACTTAATTGCAAGACTCTAAGCCTGTTTCATGGCTCTCTGGGTCTAGTTCATTATTTACGAAATTAGGGTGGTAATGACAGCCTTAGAGGCTGCTGGGAAGATGAAAGGAAATCATGTTTGCACAGCATCTACCATCCAGACAGCAAAGCAGCTCTGAAATGTGAGCTCTTCTTGGCTTCCCCTCTCTGCTGCTTCCACCGCCTCCTAATGGGGTCTGAAGGTCAAATGAGGCCTGACCCTCCCTTCGGAGCTCTGCCAGCTGCAAAGTGTCCCCAAATAATAATTGACCCTCTTTCTACCCTTTTGGGTGACTAGCACCCTCCCCTCCCTAAGAATGGTAGGCCTCATCCTCTTCACTGCTGAAAAGACACAGAATTGTTTGGTTTTTAATATTTTGCATTTTAAAGGTGTCACTCATTAAAAGGAAAACAGCTCGTTTAGCGCACTAATTGGTCTAGGTGTCTGATTCTCCTCTCAGCTGTGAGCCACTGCAAGGCAGGGATGAGTTTTATTTTAGCCTCCGAATACCTAGTACTTAGCAGGTACTTAACGACCGGTGTTTAATACTGGCTAACAAACAGGGGGCGGGTGCCAGGGCCCCCTGAGGTAGACGTGGGCGCGCCTCTTCCGTGGCCACACCTCGCACACCCTTGATCTTTTGACGGCTTCTGTAGATGGGGGAGTGTGCACTCCAAACCCCAAACTGAAACGCACCGCACAAGACACCACCTGATGCCAGGAAAGTGTCCTTGAAATCGGGAGGCTTCCAGAACATCAGGAAGGAGCAGCAGCGCATCCTCCAGTGAGTTTATACTTGGGGATAAAATGCACGTCACTTTTCATCTGTCCCCAAAGCTCAAGATCAGTGAGGACGAACACGTCTGTCCACTAGAGCAGAATTCCTTTACATCTTGGGGACCCTTCACAGATCCTCTCCAGTCAGTGCTTCAAAGCTTCCCCAGAATCACTGTCCCACCAGCACCCCTGGGCCTCTAAGGCCATGTCCGGTCTCGCTCTACAGTGCAGAGAGCCGGGCGGGTCAAGCCACCCCCAGGGAAGCACCACACAGTGAGGCGCAGGGACACCTGCCTGTGAGTGGTGGGGGCTGCCCAGTCCTGCCCCCCCAGTTTTCTGTTCTGGGCTAGATCTCCAAGGCAGCCAGAGGCTGCTGCAGCCCCTGGGCCCCAGTGTCTGGTTGGGGCCAGCTTTCCATGGCGCCCCGACCTCTGGTTTCAACCCCACTCCCGCCCTCTCCTGGAGCACACCTCGTTCAGAAGTGGGGGGGATAAGAAGTCCCTCGAGGGCAGAGCCCTCTCCTCCCCTCCTTGGGTCTGGTTATTTCTGATGCACGCCTCACCAGTCCTCAACCCCAGGACAGGAGAGAGGAAATTTTACCTGCTCCTCCCTCTTAATTGTTTCCTGGGAGCAGCTTCAAAACTCCATAGCGGATCTCTCCATTTACTTCAGGAACCACTATTTTTTTTTGACTTATGCCTCATTTCAAGAACCAGAAACTTGCCTGACAACTCCCTTTCTTTGAAGCTTCCACACCTCTGTAAGAACATTCTAGAAGACCCACAGGGAGGGAGGCTTTTGAAGTTGCCTTAGAAATTACCTAAGTTTCCATGGCAATCAAGCACTGTAGAGTCCCCACCACATCCTGGGTCTTTCTGTTTCCACGGAAGAGGCTGTTGGAAAAATCTGTTCTTTCTCACCACCCACCCGAGCCAAGGAGATGGTCTTTCTGCTCCCCTGCCCTCTCTCCTCTCTCTGTCTGCCCTCCCCCATCCACTCCTGCTGATACCTTCTGGAAGGAAGGATCCCAATCCTGGGCAGCATTGTCGACATATCCACCCCAGGAGAGAGGGGTCTCGTTCCGATAGCAGGAGGTAACTTCTGGGTGTCAGGGCCAGTCTGAAACTGGACTATCTTCTCTCAGCCCTTCAGACAGGCTGGGCAAGTCTGTGCTGGTGGAGCCAGACCAGCCAGAGACCCCGGATCAGCCACCACCCTCAGCTTAGCCCTGGATCTGAAATCACACCTTATGTCTAGAGTTACCTAGCTTTGTTCCTCCCGTATGTCCTGTGAACTTCCGGCTCTGTTCTGCCCAAGCCAGTGGTTTGACTGTTTTAACACAGGAACGTCCCCAAAGTCCCATTGTCGCTTCCATTGAACGCATCAAAAGCAGATGATGTATACCAAAGAGGTTCTGATCCTGCTCTTTCACCAGGTCTGGACGTTATCAGTATTCTCACCCCATCTTAATCAAACACTCACGTCGAAACAAAGGCTTCAACCAAACTCCTGATTCTAATAAATCCTGACTTACCGTCCCCCTCTGAGACCCTGCAGGTTCTGCAGGCTGGTGTTCTCTCTCATCACAGTGAGAGATAAGGCCAACTCAGCCTTATTAGCACAGTGTGTTGGCAATGCTTGGGGAGTCAGCTTTGGCCCTCAGGAAAGGGGAACACATGTTTTGGGTGATTATTCGGTCATTAAAGACAAGAGGTGATTTAAGCACAGCAGACGTTTGGGTGCTGCGTTGGGGAGAAGGGAGCCGCATACAGAACTAGAGAAAGGCTTGAGGTCTCAGGATCAAGCAGCAGCTCTGCAGCAAAGAGCTGGGGTGTCCCAGGGTCAGGAAATCTAGTGTGAACTGAGGCCAGAGGCGGAGCTGCCTCCCCAGGTCTGCAACCTGTGCGCACAGGCTTCTTAATGCTCTATCTTGAAATTCTTAGCCACGTTTGAAACAAGGGTCCCATAAATTATGCAGTTGGCTGGAGGGGAGGGTTGTTCCGGGGTGTTTGGCATTTCAACACCTTCAGGGGTGTGTGAAAGCCCCCTCCTCAGACCTGACGACCCACAGATACCCTGCCCCATTCACTGGAAGTGGGAACAGCAGGCTGCAGACGCTCCAGCTGGAGGTACCCCAGAGAGGAGCCAGGCCATTGTGGATCACATCATATGAAATAATCACCCCAAAAGAACCCCAGGACAGTGATGAAATAGCTAGAGGGCAGGACTGAATGAGGCTGGGTGCTTCAACAGTTCGGGCACATATTAGCAATGATGTGCATATATTATATATACAGAACATACAAACATATTTCTAAATATATATAGGATAGAACATATATGTTGTATATGTGATATATAAATACATATTATATGTTAAAAAATATACAGTATATATATTCATACGTAAATATATATTCATAATATATACAGTATATACTATATGCGTGTATAATAATATATAACTATGTAACATGATGGAATTCCCTATCATAAATAGTGTGTTACACGGATGAATGAATGAGTAGGGAGGTGACTAGCCATAGAGACACCATCGTTGGAATGATTTCGTCTGTTTGTCCCCATGGTGTGCATCTCGCGTGACGCTGGCAGTGATGGGACGCCACATGTCACCAAGATGATTATTTACAAAAGAAGTATTTCTGTAGATAAAGTAATGACATCTGAACAATGCCAAGCAATGTCTAAGGCTTTCACCCGCGTCGGCAGCAGCATCTCACAACTGTGCCTGAGTTATGTGTTTTCTCACAGATGAGAAAATTGAAGCCACGCACGACTGGCTGTTAAGTAACTTTCTCAAGGCTGCATGGCTGGTCCAAGGTTTCTCTGGTCCTGGACTAGTTCTCCATGATAAGACCCACATTCTCCCTTTCAGTTGGATGATTCTACTTCCTGAGCCAGAACTTTAATTCCCAATTAGGTGGCAGGAGTGGAATACAAGTGTGGGCAGGGGTATCTAAGAGAGGAGGATTAGTTCTTTCCAAAGAGCTTTCTGGAGGCTTCCCCAACCACCCTCCTTTCTATCGCCTTCCAGGGTCTGCTCAGCATTTCCCTCAGAAATTCAGCGAGAAAGCCCCCGTGCTCAGGAATCGCCCCTTTCGCTCTGTGGCATGCTTGGGTGGGGTGCTCACAGGGTGTCCTGAGCCAGCCTCCCCTGATGAGCTTTGGGTTGACAGGGCCAAAGTTGCCTACCATCCCCTTCCGAAGTGCAGATCCACCGCAGAGGCCTCCTGCTGGGTGCCAGGGTATGAATCCTCTGGGGTCTGTGCCAACTGAGAGGTGAAATGAAGCTCCTGCTGCCTGGGCTGCAGGCCGTTGCTCTGCCTTCGGGAGTGGGGGGCACCGCCTCGTCCTCCTGACAATGTGTCTCCTCCCCAAATGTCTTTGTTTTGAACATAATTATCAAACGCTAACAAATACTCAAATAGCGCCTTCCAAGGGGCAAGACATGTTCTGGGTTTGAAGGGGTTTGTGAATCGCTACTTAGGATTCGGAAAGAAAGGTTAGGACAGAGGCTGGGGAAGAGCTGTGACGTCTGGGGGACACAGTCCTAGCGGGGGCCCTAAGTGGCGCTGGAGCCTGGGGTGAGTGCGGAGAGGCTGATGGGAAGGCTGGATGTTCTTCTACTCCGCAGGGTCCCTACCTCACTTTACCGCCTGACAGAAATAACCCTCAAGACAAGATGCCCCCTGCCTTGGACTTTTCATTTTCAGGCTTTTAAGTTTTCAGACTCGCTGGACCTTCACCAAGGTCCCTGTCTATCAGAAGAGGGGTACTTCAGGCCCCCACACAGCTGAGCTGCCCTCGGGTGAGCGGGGGGAGGAGGAGACATTAGGCATTGCTGGTTTGCAAATCACTGCAATCACTCAAAGCCGATAGTCTGAGTTTCCTGGGGCATTCTCGTCATCCGCCCTGGCTGACGGAAGGCACAAAAGGTGACGCTGATCACAGGTGGCGGGACGAGGCCTTTTAATGGTTTCCCTTTCCTATTACCACCCGTGCCCTCAATTCTGGCTGCCATCTCCTCCACATGCCCCTTTGTGCTTTGAGACGGGAAGAGCGGAAAGGGGCTGGAGTGAGATTCAGGGGCTGGAGTGAGATTCAGGGGCTGGCACCTGCTTAGCAGCACGGAGCTGCAGTCGTGCTGGTGTGGGAGGGCATGTGTGGCACCGGGGCCTAGCAGCAGAGGGCACCTGCAGGAAGACAGGCTGCTGTCATGGGCTGGGCTTTGGGGTCAGCTCTGCTACTCATGCGCCGGGCGAGCCGGTCAGCCAACGCGACTCCTCTTACTTGGAAACCTGAGGACGTCAAAGTGGGTGGTCAGTCAGGTCCTGCCCACTCCTCACATTCCGGACTGGAAAACTGAGGACAGATGCTGTTCATGAAGACATGTGTAACTCGCAGAGGAAGCCGAGACATTTTTACACCAGAAGCACACAGACACATTTTTACACCAGGGCACTTTCTAGAAGGCTTGCTGTTCTATTGAAACAGAACAAAACTTTCTCTGCTGCATGCTATTCGCTTTGGCAATGCGTGTGTTCAACAGGTATTTTCGAGAGCAGCCACTGCTCCTGACACGGGAGCACAAGGCAGACACGGTCTGGAACTCTCATCCAAGTGGGAGAAAGGCAAGGGATCACAGAGTGTTACAAACACTGCGGTCACTGGATCGTGGTTTTTGACACTTTTTCTCCAATAAAAGGAACAGTAGCTGCTCAGAGAAATTCTAGGACCTGGAGCAGGAAGTACATGAGCTAGGCCTAGAGCACCTCGTAGTGCTGATAGCTGAGGAAGCAATAAGACAAAAACAAAAACAAAAGAAAAAAGGAAAAGATCAGAACGAATAATCAATACCCACACCTCACACTGAACAGGCGCATGTCAGACAAGACCCAGGGATCAACTCAAAGAGCTCCCAAAGGCCAGGCTGGCACATAGAACAGAACAAATAAAGGGAATAAATGGTAGTAGAGTAGAAAGTAAGTCTCCGTGGGTCCACGCTGATTTAAGTCAGTTAATAAACAGGAGACAAATCTCTCACATAGACAAATTCCACACGGCTTGCCACTCGCCCTTGAGGAGGGGACCACAGCTCCTACTCCTCAGGGGTGGGCTTAGGGACTTGCTTCCAAAGAGCACAAGCTGGAAACAGGGTAAAACGAGTAACCTCACAGAGGAGAAAGGCGGCACAACGCGGCACACGCTACCTCAGCCAGGTGAGCAAGACCGCCAGAGGTGTCCTAGGCCAGGTTGATAGGATGCACCTCTAAGACGACAGGATGAAAACAGCACTTGCCCTCTGTGATCTTCTTGCCCCAGTCTATTCACAAGAAAAGCATCAGGCACCCCCAGTAGAGGCGCCTCCCACCGAAAACCCCACTGTCAAAACAGCCGCCGTCATCAAAAAACAAGGGAAGTAGGAGCGAGTGTCCCAGCCAAGAAGAGCTGGAGGAGACAGAAAGACTAAACGGATACGCGGAGCTGGGTGAGAATGTGATGCCGAAAGGCCCGCAGGGAAGAACTCAGCGATCTGAACTGTGGGCACCAGTTAGTGACAAAGTACAGGGCTGTTTCATGAGTGGTAACCAAGTGGTGTTGTTAACAACAGGGGAAGTTGTGTGGGGCAGAAGGTAATAGAGGCACACTCGTGTTATCTGCTCAGTTTTCCTGTCCATTTACAACTGTTCTAAAAAATGGGATCTATTAGGGAAAAAAAGGCCTGATGGTTAGAGACGCTCCCTCCTCTGGCCCCGAACAAGCGAGCTTCCACGGGTTCTATGGCTGAGAGGAGACAGTTCTGCCAATGACTCGGTGATCTTGGAAGAAAACTCTGTTTCCGACGAGGCCCCAGACCCACCCGGCATTCACTGCTGTTTTGGGAGACCCGGAGCAGAACCCAGGGAAGCTGTGCCTGGAATTCTGATTCTTGGAAACTGGGAGATAATAAATGTTTGTTTTAAGCTGCTAAAATCTCAATGGACACCCACAACAAGCATTTCGGAAACTAGCGCGTGTGCAGAAAATTAAATTAATTAAAATGTAGAGGATGACTACAGTAATAATCGAAGCCCCAACACAGTACCCACCCATCTCTTGAGGATACAGCTTTTATTTTTTTTGACAGGTTTACTTAAAATATTTTGATTATATTTGTATATTACTGACATGTATCTCACTCTGGGAGAATATTGCATAGAATATATTGTTCAATTCTATAACGTGAGTGCATCATAATTTGATTAATAATTATCTTTTGAGTATTGACTAATCATATTCTTTTAATAAACATTTAGGATAGTTCCCTTTTTTATTACAAGTCATGCTGCACTAAACACTTTGGATCATTCATTGTACACTGGATAAGAGTATCCCGGTTGAAGCCCTGAGAAGCAGATTACTGTGTGGACTGGCACAGGCATCTTTGTTCTCCCTATCAACAGTTTCCTGCACTGGGCTCTGGGAACACCCCAGGGTGCCCGCGGGGAAGGGAGGGCAAGCAAACCATGCCAGGCCTTGGCCAACTGCTTCACCCCTGGCACTGTAACATTTTAGGGCTGGAGAGAACTCGCAAGTCTATTTAGCTCTCAACTCTGCTTGGTGGCACCTTAGGACGGTTTTGCCCCCAGATGTTCAGCTCGGATAGCTCTGGGCAGAGCTCCAGCCTCTGGATCTTTTAAAAAGCATTTTAGGTGACCTGAATGTGTGGCTGGAGCCCCAGCCCCAGGGGAAAGAGAAGCCAGGCCATCACTCATGCAGGGAGCCCAGGGGCTTGCGGGGAGCAGGACTGCCCCTCGCTGTTTGCCCACACCCCCCTTGGCAGAGTTCCCCCCAAGGTGTCAAGTGGGAGGGAAGGTCCGAGGGCCCCTGCCCCACAGACGTGTGCTTTGGCAGGACAGAGAAATGAGCCCATCGCAAGTGCAGGTGGCCCAGGCGGCCCAGCATGAGGTCATTCGAGGTGAAAAGCCGGAAGGTCCTGGAGAGAAGCACCTGGCGGACGCGTGTCCTGTGCCCCCACCTAGGGAGGGGGAGCCAGAACATTCTGGCGGGGGGGAAACCGAGGAAGAAACAGAGATGAAAGAGCGCGCTTGGCCCCCGGGATTCCTGCTCTGCCAGAGGCCTGTTTGCTCAGCTTTTCTGGGATTCCGGGGAGGCCTCCCCCGAGCCTCGGGAAAGCCCCGCTTTACTGGAGCCATTTCTGCACAGCTCTGTGAGACCAAAGAGCCTCAGAGAGAAGAACCGCAGGACAAACAGGCACTCGACTTTGTCTTTTTACGTTTCGGGGTCCACGTAAATTTGGACTGGAAAAAGGGCGCAAGAAGGGGGCTGCTGCAGCCAGTGCAGACTGGGGGACAGGGCACGAGCCGCTGATCATCAGGGCACCGGGCAGCGCATGGTTACAGCCCGGGTCTGTGGGGCTCTGTCTCTGAGGGAGCCCAGAGGAGGGTTGGAAAGTGCTAGAAAGAGTGGCCCCATGCCCCTCCCTCCCCAGCCCCTGCATAAAGCAGGTGTGGAATCCATTCGGGCTCGGCACCAAGCGGGGCTCCGACCCTGATGGCTCTCTGAAGACCCCTCGTCTCAGGCAGAATGCTCTCCCACTCTCCTCCATCCCCAGGCAGAGGGCTTCCTGTACGCCCAGAGGGACCCCCACTTCTTTCCCCAGCAGGCCCCCAGAAGCTCAGAAACCAGGGTGGGCAGTTCAGAAAGGAGCTGCGCTGGGCCTCGGGAGCCTCACTCTAAGAGGCCACTGCTTCCAGCTGCGGGGCCTTCTGCCCACTGATATTCCCGGCTCCTCCGCGCACGCCCATTCCGCCGCCTCGCTGCACCCATTCCCGGATGTGCTTCTCTCCGAGCAGATTGGGCCAGGGTTAGCTGCCCAGCGGTTAGCTTCCGCTTCCGACTGCACCTCAGACTCCGAGACCAGAAAGCACTTTCCAGCTCTTCAGGGAGAAGAAACGCATCTACTGTGGATTAACTTTTACTCCCCATGGACTCCACCTACTCCCGAGGAGCATCTGGTTCTGCTGGTCTAAAAACCCCTTTACACCGGCTGAACTGGTTCTGAGGCCAAGAGAGTGACAGAGAACAGGGGCGAGAAGCTCAGGCTCTCCCTCTTTGGCGATGGAGCCGCAGGGGGACCCACACATCAAGGATGAAGAGACACTTGCTTTGGGGATTTGTTCCTTTTTACAATTGACATGTTTTTTAAGTTTCTTTTTTTGTTTGATTTCACTTTTTAAGATTTACAAACAATAACTTCACTCCTGTCGGCGCACAGTTCTGTGAGTTTAGGCAAATGCATACGGGCAAACAGCCAGCACCAGAAACAAGATACAGTACAGTTCCACCAGCTCCCCCAAGTTCCCCATAACATCCATTCATAATTACCCACTCCCCCCACTTCCAAATTCTGCAACCACCCATGTTTTCTGTTCCAATAATTTTGCCTTCTCTGGGTACATGGAATCAATCACATGCTTTCTAGCTTTTTAAGTCTAGCTGCTTTAACCTAGCCTACCGCATTTGAAATTCAGCCAGTCATTGCAGTTTTTCAATAATCCTTGTTGCTGGGTAGTATTCCCCTGCCTGGCTCCCCCAAAATGTGCTTCTCTCTCCATCAGCAGAGGGGCACTGAGTTAGTTCCACTTGGAGTGGTTATAAAGAAAGCTCCTGCCAACATCTGTACTCCTATTTTTATGTGAATATAGATTTTCATTCCTCTTGGGCAAACCCCTCGGGACAGGGTTGTTGGCTCTTTTAGTAGGTATGTGCTTAACTTTATGGAGAAACTGCCAAAGAATTTGTAGACTTCTGAAGGGGGAGTTGTCTGGATAGCCCCTGACTCCCACTCCACAGGCCACAGGTATGTTTCCTGGGCCCCTCCTGCTCTGGCTGGCACCTCTCGCAGAGCCGCAGCCACAGTCTCGCCCACACCTGTAGTGAGACCCTCGAGGGGCAGGGCCATGTCTGACTAACCTTGGCATCCCCAGTGGCTGGCACAGTGAAGAGTGGCTGAGCAGACCTCAAAAAATGGCTGATGCTGGAATACATGAGAGGATGAGAAGAGCCCCACGCAAATCGTGGCCTTCACCTGCCACCTGCGGCGCCCCGGCCTTTCTCCCAGAATCCCAAGACCCAGGAAGCCCTGCACTCACTGACGCCTGCTCCTGTCCTCGACCCCTGCTGCAGCCTTACCTCCCATGAGGAAGAGCAGCCCCGCCACATACTGCATAAGGCCTCGGTCCCAGCAGCAGCCCAGCACGCCGATGATCCAGCCGAAGAGGATGATGGCCACAGCCATGCCCATGAAGCCGGCCGTCATCCTGCGCAGGTCTGTGCGGAAGCAAGCGGAACACAGCGTCAGAGCCGGCAGCCGGTCCCGCGCCCCCGGCGGAGGGGAGAGGGCGGGGCCCTGCGGGAGCAGGTTACACCAGCCATCTTCAAATAGGTCTGCACGCCAGGCCTCTTTGCAGAGGAGGCCCCCGCGCCCCCGTCCCAGCTCCCTGGCTGCCCCTGTGGTTCATGTGGAATCATCCACCACTTCCGAGCCCATCCCCCAGCCCCAGCCCTGCCTGCCGATGCCCCAACCAGGACCCAGGAATTCTCAGCCTGCACCCCAGGACCTAGGTGTGTGTAGCGGCTGGAGAATGCCAGAGCAGCCTGGGCCCCCAGGGCAGCTTCTCTCTCAAAGGAAGAGGGGCACCAACTACCAAAGCCCATGCAAGCATGGGCATCTCTTCCCATCCCTGGGAAACAACACCCCAAGTTTCCGTGGGGAACACCTCCAGATCCACACACCTCACGAGGGGTCCCTCCCCCTCCATGGCCCTGTCAGTCACTCCCATCGGAGCGCTGGCAGAGCCTGGCAGCTAAGCTCTAGACCTCCTGGCCTCTCCCCGCCCAGAGGGATTTGGTCCACACTTTGTCTAACACCGAAGGTCGGATGCGGGCGGCCCGGCCAGGCGGGAGCTCCCGGGGAGGGTGGACAGGAGAACGGCCCTGGGCCTCTCGCTGGTGAACGGGGCCTGGGCAGAGGCGGGCCGCAGGCCACAGGGCAGAAGCTCCCCCAGAGCCACCGCAGCTTCCCACTCTGCCCAGCTCTCCTCTGTCCCAGGCCCTGCCCAGCCAGTGGGGGGGCAGGCAGCGGAGTGGCTGCCAAGAGCCCGGTAATCAGTGCCCCAGCCATTGCCAACGAGGCCCAGTGTCAGAGGAGACCGTTGAGAGCCACTGGTGGCCTCGCTTAAACACACTCCCGAGCAGGTTCCTGGCTGCCTCTTCTGTCCCCCACGTTGGCTGGAATAAGGCGGAACATTCCTGCCGGTTGGGTGGCACCGCCTGTTCAGCTGCTTGTGGCCTCCGGACCCCTCCACGCCCCCACCAGTTTCTCCGCGGCCGCCAGCCTTACCCCCTCGGCCCCCGGCCCGCGCCAGCACAGCGGACCCCAGCCAGCCAGGCCTGAGCTGCCCCCTGGGTGGCCCAGGGCCCCTCCTGACAGGCCAACCCCTCTGCACTGAGGGCGGGGGCATTTCTCCCCCAGCCCCCACGAAACCACAGCTCCCCCTGAGCGGTGGCTGCTCCCAGGGCCCCTGCGGCACCAGGACAGACGCTGCTAAAGCCAGGCTGCCCCCTGCCGCACTTGGCCTTGCTCTGGGTGCTGCTGACCCTTGGGAGCCAGGTGGCGCCTAGGGGTACGTCCGGGACAGGGGCGGGGAGGGGGAAATCAGGAAAAGGGGGAAGCTGTGTTGCAGGAGGAAGAAAGCAAAGTGTCTACTGCTAAGGGGTAAGCAGGGATGGCAGCAAGGAGACACGAAGAGAACTCCTCTTCCAAACGCTGCGAGACCGACAACGGTGATCTGAGTCCCAGATCGGAAGCGGGGGGCGTGGCCCTGCTCACGAATTATCAAGAGGAGCCCTTGCTGTCACCCACAGGCTCTGCCAACAGAAGCTGAGGGTCCTGCCAAGTTGCTGGCCTGGAAAGGAGGCTGAAACCCAGAGGTCGGGCCTGACATCGGCCCTGGCTGGGGATATTCGCCGTCACCCTGTAGGCTCGATTTTGCCGGGCATGCCTGCATGCTGGCTGGTTATTTTGTCCTTAGACGTATGCGTAGCTCAGGGCTACTGGAGCACCAGCTTATGAGGCCAGCAGGACAAGAACTAGTCCTATTTTACAGATCAGGAAAGAGAGATCCAAAGAAGCGAGATAATTTATTGACAGTCTGGAACCAGTGGAGGGAAAGAAGAGTGAGATGGTTATCAGGTTGTGGGGGAAAATAAAATTTACAATGTAATTGAAGACCTAGTGGGTTATCATGGCAGACAGAATAAATGCAGCAGCTTTCTTCCTCCCAGATGAAGCCAGGACTCTGGTTAAAAGATTTTTTAAAGAACAGAAATTCACAAAGATGGGGAAAATAGGAGCTGAGAAGATGACAACAATAACACAAGATAAGAAACAGTAAAGCTGATGGACAGTGTAATCCACTCAGCAGAACCTAAAGCGCGAAGCTACAGCCAGTCACGGGGCAGCTGAAAACCCCCACTTTCCTAGTCCCCCAAAGGCTCAGGAACTGGTTCCAGCAGCGCCTCTACTTAACAGGAAGTGAAGTAGAGTGGAGGGAGACGAGGGTTTGGGGGAAGTTGTTTGAGACAGAACTAGATCCTTCATTCCCCCACCCGCTTCACTCCCCTGGCCCACCCCTCCTCTCCGGGGGCTAAAGTGGAAACAGAGGGGGGAACAGAGGACCTAGGACCAGCCAGTTGCAGGGAGGGCCGGCGGCTCACCTGAGGGTTGTCCCACACAGGGTGATGCTGTGGCCGGCAGAGACTATGGAGGCTGAACCTCGAGGCCCCACCCTCTCCCACTCTGCTCCCTGTAGCTGGACGCTGCGAGAGGCCTCTCTGATGAGGACCAGACTTAAGGGGAGACCTAGAGACACGGCCAGTGGGGCTGTGCAGCCCTCCGGCCACTCTACAGTGAAGCCCCTTATAGACAGGAGCCATTTGGCCTAGACAGCCAGCTGCCAGGCCCACTTTGATTTGTTTATTTTTATTTTGCATATATATTACCTCAGCCTTCCTTTTAGTACAATGCATGCTTTCTCCTCTCAGGTGTAGTCCCCATAAAATTCCCCTTACCAGTTCCCCCCTGAACCATCACCATAGTCCCTTGTGTTCTTCCCCGTCCCCCCTGTTTTGATCCCTCCCCCGCCCCCTCCCCTGCAGAGTGTCACCCCACTTTTAAAGTAGACACCCAGCGTTACCATGTATCTGAGAAGAGCCCCAACCTGGGAAGAAAAGAACTCGAGGACACACAGCAGGGAGAGAAACAATAAATCAAAATGATTATGTCTCCAGAGAGACAAGGGTAGAACGTATCTTGGCCATGAAATAAGAACAGGATACTATTGCAAAGATTTAGGAGAAGTAAAATTCGCTCCTTATATCTATGTACATATTTTCCATGACAAGCAGTTATTGCTTTCATTAGCAAGAAAACAAGCAAAGAAAAACAGGCGTTTCCAATATCACTTAGATCCCAAGGTATGCAATGAACATATCTTTATTAATTAATGTTATAATTTAAATATGAATAATTTACATATTTAAATAGGAATAAATTAAGTATGAACAGGGTTCTGTGAAAGTATTGACGAGGACGGTCACCCAGGTTCCTTCTAATTCCTTTTCCTATTCTTTCCCTCCCTAATATATTGTGCCTGTGAACATTTTGAGTTTCTTCAGAGGTGAATTAGGTTTACTTGTTTGTTACGAGTGGGTGCTGGAATATTACTCAGTAATCAAAAATGATAAACTCATGAATTCGTAGCAACATGGATGGAACTGGAAGGGATTATGCTCAGTGAAATAAGTTAGAAGGAAAAAGAAAAATATCGGATGGTTTGACTTATAGGAGGAATATAGGGGAAATGATCGAAGCGTCAGAAAAAAACAGCAAAACTAAGCAGGCAAATTCCAGATCTGAACCATAGAGCAGGGGAAGGGGTAGAAGAGCACCAGGATTATGGTGATGGTTCATGAGGTGATGTGGTGGTGGGAGACTTATGGGGACTATACTTGAGGGGAGAAATAAAAATTTATTTTTAAAGATTTATTTATTTATGCATACAAGCTGGGGTACAGGCTAGAGGCGTGGGTTGGCGAGAGGGTTCACCAGAGACATAGTGCGGAGCAGAACAGGCAGAGGTACACTGCATTACACTGAATTACACTGCACAGGGGAGCAGCGGGTGAGGCAGGAGAGGTCTGCTGCACCATGTGGGAATCTCCCCAGCAGGGTGTCAAACTCGCATCCGACAGCTCCATAGTGCAGCGCTTAACCGCTGTGCCACCAGGGAGGCCAGAAATAAAATATTGTACAAAAATGAACAATGATGTAAGAAAAAAAAAAGATATCATTATCTCTCACCTTGACCAATAAAAGTAATTACTTAGGGAAAAAAAAGAGTGGGTGATGAGGGCAAGTCTTGAACTTGAGGGCAAGTCTTGAGGGCAAGAATTGAACTCCAGTATTTTAATCTGGAAAACAAAAACTTTTTTCTTTCATTCAAAAGTTTGCTTTTGGAGAAAGTTCCTCAAAATACAGGCTTTTCCTGTAGCTAGCATCTAAGACACTAGGACAAGTGAAATAAATTAAAGTCAAGTTTCAATTAGGAAAGAGAGAGAACTATTTGGAGAACAAAAATAATGACTTAAAATAATAAACAAAATCATTGAAATTTACGTTATAAAATCAATTCTCATTTATGTGTTAACAGTCCTATCCTGTTCCCAGAAAAGACTTGAGGAAGCTTACAAAATGTACCCAATGTAACATGATAAAAATAATCCCTGAGGAAAGGAAGGAAAGAGGAAGTCAAGAAATACAAGGATTCCCTCTAATTCTTTGAATGCTGAATAGTATTCCATTGTGTATATGCACCACATCTTAGAGGGGATCATACTCAGTGAAATAAGCCAGAAAGAAAAGGAAAAATGTCGAATGGTTTCACTTATAACAGGACTATAAGGAAACCAAATAGGAGAGAGACACTCGGGGGGGGGGGGGGGACGGAGGGGAGGATAAGGGCACAAAATGGAGTAGAAAAGAATACAAGGGACCATGGAGATGGATCACGGGTGAATTAGTGGTGGGCTACCCAAGGGGAATACAAAATGTAAAAGACATAAATAACAATAAAAATTAAAAAAAAAAAAAAGAAATACAAGGAAAGGGGAGACAGACTCACCACAGGATGGGGCAGGTGAGGTCCTGAGGGGGGAGTCACACTCGCCACATCTGAATTTAAGGCATTGGACATTATTGCCATTGTCTTTCCCTTGGTTGCTTCTTTGCTTGCACTTGAGTAAATCCCAGTCGCCGCTCTAGTCACAGGCTGGCCCAGATGCAGACATCCCACCTCTGCCATCTTTGTTACCCTATGCCAATTCTCTCTTTAGGAGTGAGGGCTAGTCCTCCCCAAAATGTACAGAGAGGTGTCCCCAAGATGCTGAGATCAGGCCTCCAAGATGGATCACCTTGGCATGTGGCATATGGATCATTTTGAGCTGAGGGCAGTTGAGGCCCTTCCGGCTTCCAGAGGAACTTTACCCCCTCCCTTAACTACCTAGAAGAATGAAGGCTGCCAGAAATAACCTTTCTCACAAGAAGCCCATCTATCTGGCAGGACAAACAGCTAGTTACAAAACATCTGGCTCTGTCCTGTGAGTCCCCTCCCCTCTCCTGGAAGTCCCAGACCCCTATTCCAGTCCTCAGTGCAACATAAAAAGCCTCTGGTTTGTCCCATTGACTTCAGAATTTACATCCATGAAAAATTCTCATCAGATGTCTATGTAATTTGGCCTTTTGCTAATCTGACTGATGTTGTTTTGATTTCTCTACCAGGCTGAGAAGAACCAAGGTGTACAGCAAGGGAAATTTCCCTTTTGGCCCTACAGGAGAAAGAAACTTCCTTTTTCATTCTTCATGACTGTTGACTGGCCCAGGAACTCATAGCTGGTTACCTCTTTCTCCATCTCTTCCTGCCTTTTTAGAGAAAGAAGAAAAGAGGGGAAGTCTAACTCGCCCGAGGTCTTGGAAAAATATCACGCAGCTTGGCCTAAGAATAATCCCCTTGGAAAGAGCCGGGAAGGCTGAGATAAAGACAAATCTTTGGATGAATCGTGTTGAGTTTGAGTCCGTTATCCGTGTTCCAAGGCCAGGACGTTTAACATTTTTATTTTCAAAATGAGAAAGGTGCATTCGAAACTTTTTAGAAAAAGAATTTAGTTCGGCACAGTAGAAAGGAGTGGGCAGAAGGGGGTTGATAATGAAGGAGGGTGGAGGAGGAAAGGCAAAGAGAACTATTAAATAGAACCAGAAAAAGCAGTTCTCCCTCATGGAAAAATTTTGAGTTTGAAGTTTACACTCCTATTAACATTTAAATTGAAAGGTATAACTTGCAGCTCTACACAGGGAACCAGGATATCTGCATTTAAATAAACACCACATAGAGAAGGGAAAAAATATATATACATATGTAGATATAGAGGCTCTGAATATCTTTCTATTTGCTCTTTAAAGACCTTGCACCAAAAAATGATGCTGATTAGAATTTGTTTTCTCCTTAAAAACCAGATATGGTGAGCGTATATATGCTTTAGACCGTGCTGGGATGGTAAGGGCTGGAGAGAGGGAGGAAGGACAGGGCACCCATCGCCCCAGGGTCAAGAGTGTGGGGTGACTGGCAAAGCCATGGTCCTCCTCTGATGGCTGCCTGGAGTGAGTCCTCCCTCTGTGGTGGTGAGTGCTCCTCCCCTGGCCACCCCGAGTGAGCCTTGTTTGCAGGGAGCTCTCCCTTCTGCATGACTTGAGCTCACGCCCTGGCTGCAAGGGCAGAGGCGTGTCAGCCGCCCTGGGGGCTGGACATTTATGCACTAATCAGTCCCTGGAGGTCAAAGGCACAAGAAGTGGAGAGTAGAACAAGGTGGTGAGGACAGAAATCATGACTTTTTTTTCCCCAGGGGGCAAGTCTGGGAAATAAGAAGTGGAGACAGTGAGCGATGAACAAGCTAGCTGTGGAACAACTCAGGACAAGTGCCTTAGATGAGAAGGAACATTCCAGGAACCAGTTACTGCACAGCAACCCTCTCTGCAGGAAGTGGGGGTTCTGATTCTGGGTAACCACACAGAGAGAAGATGAGGATGAAGCTCGAATTCTTGGCACCACACTGCCTTCAAACATTGGCTGTGAACTTGAACAAGTTAGTCCATACCTCTGGAATTTGGTTTCTGCATTTGTAAGCGGAGGTGACAGTTCTTATTTCAGAGGGTTACTAAGAGGATTAAATAAGTTAATATGTGTCAGTTGCTTAGACTAGTACCTGGCACAAAGCTACAGCTATGTAAATGCAAATAGTTCTTTGCCTTTTCATGTGCACATTTCTTGCATATGGGAGTGCATGAGGGGCAGAGTAGCAAGTTGGGTCCTAATTAAGGATTTGACCCAAAGGGAGCAGGCTTCTGGAATCTGCTCCTGTGTCTCTGGGGCACCAGGAGAGGCTGAGGCGAAGGCTTGATTTTTCCATGTGTTAATATTGAGAAGTGTCCACCCTGGAGGGATGATGCTTCCTATCCCCCGGGGACCCAAAGAGCTGGGTCCGTGGCAGTGAGTCGCAGACACGGTGGCCACAGAGGCTGCCTGAATTGGGCCCTTGTAGTGAGCACCACACTGGTTTAGAAGGATGACAAGACTGAAACTCTGTTGGGAGGGTTCCAATGATCTAGTTAACGAAATTTGAAAGAGAAGTAGTTAATGGGAGATTTTGACCCAAACTTTCTCCCACAGTGTCAGCTGGTCAACATTCTAGGATTAAAATTTTTGTTTTCACATGAAAAGAAAATGATTCTTAGGTTTCCATGAGAAAGTGCTGACTTGGGGTTTGATCCTTAAAAGGCTCAGAGCTGCCCTCTGATCACACTGCCCCCCACCCCTCCATCTTGCTCTAAGCTGCCAGGTCCAGTCTTAGTCAAAAGGATATTAATCCAGGACCTTCCTGGTGGCGCAACGGGTTAGGCGCAGCACTGTGGAGCTGCAGCGCGAGTTCGGTCCCCGGCCTGGGAGCTTCCCACATGGCGCGGCAGACCTCTCCTGCCTCGCCCGCTGCTCCCCTCAGCAGTGTATTTCTGATCTGCCTGTTCTGCTCCCCGCTCTGTCTCTGGTGAACCCTCTCACTGCTCCACACCTCTGGCCGGCACCCCAACTTGTATGCATAAATAAATCTTAAAAAAAAAATAAGAGTATATTAATCCCCTGAAAAGCCTGGCACTTTCCTGCCCGTTTTCTCAGTGGTGTTGTGCGCTCTGCCAACACGACTCTCCACATGCTGGATCCACCGGGCAAGCCTGTCCTCATCCTTGGAGAGTTGCCTCATAAGTGTCTGGGAGGCTTCCAGGGCTGTCAGGAGACACTGGCATGCAGTGCCCAGGCTCCTGTCGCACCTGGTTGGCACGCCGCTCGAGCGCTCCCCGCTGTGATCGTTCTCCTTCCCTCCAGTACATGTGAAGTCTCTAAGGTCTGTGGGCCCATCTGACTTGTCTTCTCGGTGCCCAGTGCATTGCTTGAGCTGCGCAGGTACTCTGCAAATGTTTGCTAAGTGAGATCACCAGCCCACCTGTAATAGCTACTGAATCTGCGTGTGCCCCGGAATAAAGCCAGGCGCGGACCATGTACCTAATTCAACCCACTTCAGTGACTCAACTGTCATTGTGAATTGAAGTCGACTTGTCTCTCCTCCAATCCTGTATTGTCTTTAAAGCCAGCAGTAACTGTCACAGAACACTCCCGCATAGCTGTTTATCACACAACAAGGACACATTAACACAGGTCCAGAATGCATAGAGCCAAACAAGGCGACTCCCGATGTAACATGCACATACGGGATCCCTCCGGAACAGGAAGCTCTTGGGCTAGGAACCCAACGGACCTTTCTGCTCCCTGTTCCCTGACCCCCAAGGCAGAAGAGATGGTGTAGTTACTGTGGAAACAAGAAGTGGTTTCTGGGTTAGAAGACAGGCTTGATGCTTCCTCCTTCTCAACCTACCTCCAGATTAGAGAGCTGCCATAAATAGGGATAATATGCGCTGCTGCCACATACAAATCACATCCATTGTCAAAACAATGGAAGGCAAATTGCAAAATTTGTACTCGCCTGATGAAAGCTAGGTCAGCAGCTACGCAAGTGCTTGGAGAGAAGAAAGAAGCAGGAGAAATCCAGAACTGAGAGGCAGAGTCTCAAGCCTCCCTAACCCAAAAAATAAAGCTGAAGAATGACTCCCCCTGGCAGCCACACGAACCGCAGAGGGGAACGGTGGGAAGAAAACTGTCTCAGCCGGAGGGAGACACCTGGAAAGACCGAGCCTGGTACCTGGCTCCCTGTCCTGGGGTCTTCCTCCCCTGTCTGGGCTGAGTGGTGAGCTAGACAGTGCCCTCACTGTCCACCCTCTTCCACCCACTTCTCCTCATACATCATGTGTCAGTAACGGCTGCTTTAGTGCAGAGCACACGGTGCCTTGGCAGGAACGCGCCCAGATAGTCCCCGCAAAGCAGTCAGAAGATGGGAGCTTTAAAACTCGTGGGCACCTTTCCAGAAAAATGCTGCAGGTGCCTGAGAAGTGGTTGATAGCAAAGCATTCAAAAAGCCTGGGGAAGGGAAAGATAAATGAAAATGAACATTTATTGTGTATTTACCGTGTGCGGGAATTGTGCCGGGCAATTTACATAACTCGTGTCCTGTCAGTTCTGTCAGTATCTCGGTGCGTCTCTAAGGTGGATGCTGCTTGAGTCATTTTGAGGAGAGAAATCCAGTTGATCAAGGTCACACAGTTAGTAAGAGGCTGGTTTGGAAAAGGACCTTAGTCTGCCCAGGCTCATCCCACCCCTCAGTCCTTTCCAGACTCCAGGCTACTTCAAACCCCAGAAGGGAACTTAACCATTAATAAAATGTAATGGAATATTGCATGGCTATTAAAATTATTCTTTAGAAGAATGTCCATGACAAGGGAAAAGTTCCAAATGGAGTATTAAATGAAAAATAACGTGAAAGCCTCTGACGTCTACAGAACTCTCAAAGTGGGGGTATGGACGTGCACCCAGGCTTGAACCCCCACATGGAAAAAGGGAGGGAGAAGCACACCAAGTACCAACAGGGAGCCTTTCTGGTGGTGATATTTTTGGTTTTGTTTGTTCTTTTCTGTGAGAATGTGTTACTGTACTGATCTGACTTTAAGTTCTTTGGGAGACTTGAGCTTGACGGTTTTTAATGTTCTAAATACAAGTGATGAGGCGACATGCCCTGACCTGAACCCCCACCCAGGATGGAGACCTCAGGCCAGTCACAGCTTCCTTCTGACGGATACTGCCTTTCTCAAGACATGCTGTCACTCGACAGTTTCCTTCCAACAGGGAGATCCGAGGGCCTGCTATGCTCCTCGTTGGCCAAACTGTGGAAATACTTGTCCATGAAGGACACAGCTTCCTTTCCTGGCCTGCTGAGATGATTGTTTAGAAACAAAGATGTACTTGCTATAACAGGCTAAATTCTCATAGAACCCAGGGTGACTCCCAGGTTCCTGGCTTGTGTGATGGGAAAATGGTGACTTTGTTGCCCCAAAAAGAGTAGTCTATGACTTCATTTATTTTTATTGCCTTTTGTTTTGTTTTGGAGGGAGGTGGAAGGGAGGCTGGGAAGAACAGGTCTTGGAAGGGACAAGAAGGATTTGTTAAGCACCTGTAGACACCCCGCTGAAAGTGTCCACCCCGACATTGACTGTCTGGGTGCAGTACAAAGAGATTTGTACTCGAGATACTGACATGGGAATCTTATAGTTCAAGCTGCAGGGATGAATACCTGCTCTCCCAGAGAAGGAGTATCAAGATAAGCATAAGAAAAAGGCCAACAACAGCATCTGAACAGCAAAATTTAAGGGATGAGGAGAATGGGTGGGCAAAGTCCAACATGAGTGAACTCATGGCCAGAGGAGGAAGAAAGTGATTCCATGACGGCTGATGGTGTTGAGATCAAATAAGACATAATGTCATAAAAACTCACCAAGGACTTGCTGAGCACTGGTTGTGCGCCAGACACCGTGCTGGCAAGAGGGAACACGGCAGTTCCTAAAACTGGCATGTCCTCTTCCCACATGGAGCTTACTAGATTTACACCCAGGGCGTGATACCGGCAAATGCTCTTTTAGTGGAAGTCATTCTCATTGAGTTACTAGGAATGAATGGGAGGCAAAGAAGTAAAATTTTCTCCTGAAGAGTATGCTTTCAATAAGCTGATTGCGGAGAAGAGGAGAAAAATGGAGAGACAGTGTGGAATATAGAATGAGGAAGACTTTTTTAAAAGTCTACAAAACCTAAGCAGAGAAGAATTAGCAGAGAGGATGAAGCTGAAGATACCAGAGATAACACCCTTTTGTCTGCCCTGAATCTTATCCCACCCGACAGAGCAGACTGCACATATACTCAGGAAAGTGTTCATTCCACTTGAGCTATGTGCACAGCAGAGCTTAGTTGAAAGACACTAAGTCCAGAGGACCAGACTGTCTGGGCTTGAATTCCATATCTACTACTTACAAGCATAACATCTCAGTGCTCTTGTTTCCTCATCTGTGAGCAGGGACAAAGAGAGTTCCTACCTCAAGACTGTTATGAGGATGGTATTTGTATATTACTTAGATGCTTCCATAAAGTAAATGCTGAGAAAGGCCTAGAAACAAGATACACAAAGCACAAACACTTGCGCACACACATATATACATGCTTGCTTGCCATGGAAGGAGTGAGTTAAGAGAGAAACAAGAAAGGATGAAGACTGGTGTATGAGACAGAGGTGAGGATGGGTGAGTATTTGCAACAGTCAATGGCAGTAAACACCTAAGTGCCCATCAACAGATGAGGGAATAAAGACGATGGGGCATATATGCACAATGGAATACTATACAGCTATTAAAAAGATGAAATCCTGCCATTTGCAACAACCTGGAGGGACCTAGAGGATATTATGCTAAGTGAAATAAATCAGGCAGAGAAAGACAACAGCAAATTATTCCACTTGAGTGAAAGACAAACAAAACTAATAAAACAAACAAAATAAAAACTAATTCTTAGATTATGAGAACCATATGGTGGTTACCTGAAAGGAAGAGAGGAGAGCAGCACCTGGGGTAAAAGGGATCAATTGTATGGTGATGGATGGAAATTAAACTTTTGGTGGTGAGCATAGCGATTTATAATGCTGTACACGTGAAACCTATTAGAAACCAATGCTACTTCCATTTAAAAATATAAAAAAACAAAAAGGGCAATAGCAGCAAAAAAAAAAAAAAAAAGTGGGTGAGTACATAGGTGAGAGACACCGTTCCCCTTCCACATTCACTTAGGGCTCAGTCCAGACGCCTGTTCTCCCTAAAACTTCTCTTGAGTTCTACCCAGAACCGCCCATCCTGCAGGTGGTGCCCATCTCCTAACACACTTGTGGGTTGAGTGTCCTACTCAGCGCACACTGGTTCATGGACTTACTCACTGTTTTCATTGGTGGAGCCCCATCTCTCACCAGGAGCGGCTGTACCAAGATGGCTAAGACACCATGTGTCCCAAGGTCACAGCCCACAAAGCCTGGAATCTCTTCTTTTACTGTCTGCCCTTCACTCCTTGGTGAACCACGGTGGCATTATTTCCCTTGTGTCTCTCATGGTGTCAAAAATATAGTGGGGGTGCCAACTTGCCACAGAATGGAGGCCAGTGGGTAAGCAGGAGCCCACAGTGTCTCCCAGGAGATCAGTGAGCTGGGAACATAGGCGCCTCTGTTGACGGGGCACTTAGGTGCCAGGCGCTGTGGACAGGACACAACTCACTTAGCGCCTATGGATGAGAAAGCCTTTTCTATTTGTTTCACTGACAATTGAGGCCTAATGGCTTAATTTTCATGCTTTCCATTTTGTTTAGTTTGTGAAGTGCTCATGTGACTGGAGACATTTTTCACGCATCACGTATAGTCAGTCACTTTGGAACCATGCTGCTGTTGGGCTGTTGGGTCTTGTCAAGTTAATGTTTGTTACAGACATTGTCTGGCTGTATGAGAGGCAAGCCTCCCCTCCCCTTTGGCCCTGTGGGCGCCTCTCCCTCTGCCCTTGACATTGGCTTTGTGGGGAGGCAGGTTCTGGGGCCTGTTCCGGCGAGGTGCTCACTAAGAGATCGGGGGCATGGCAGACATGTGCAAGGCCAGCATAAGGGGAAATATTGAGCAGCTTCTTTTTCATGGGTATGTGATTTACCTCCAAGTTAGGGGGAGAAAATGGATTGTGGATATTTTTCAAGCACGGTAGATAGAATATTCAAGATGGTTCTAAGTTGATATGCAGCCTTTTCTACACTGCAAGTGACTTCTATCTGACACTAACTCCTCGGGCCCTTATGTTGTATTTTCCCATCAGAAGCACAGAACAATTCTCAAGTTCAAGTTCATTGCTGTCTTCTCGGGAAACTTCTCATCACTAGAAAAAGACAAGAGTCAGGGCCTTCTGGGCTTGGAGGACTTGGATGCAGGAATCAGGTGAACATTCTGGATTCTATGCTAGACCTTAAGGGTATGTAAGAACCGAACTCTACCTGTAGAATCATCTAGGAGTTCTTAAGCAGGTTTAAGTACAGGGAAATCTGTACTTGGAGAAATAAGCCGATAGAGAAAGAAAAACACTGTATGATTTCACTCATAAGTGGTACAGAAGGAAAACAAGCCAATGAACTAAACAAAACAAAAATGAACTTTTGGACTAGGTGACCAGTGGTTACCAGAGGGAATGGGGGTAGATCTGGACTTCTGGGGGTGAGGTTAAGGTAGGCGATACACATGTATCTCCTTGAATTTGCAGCCTTGAATACCTGAAACTAACATTATTTCAATAAGAGATAAGATTAAAAAAAATAAAATACTTAAAAAATAAAATAGGTAAAACAACCACTAAAAAACAAAAACAGGGACTCATTTTCCTGCCTGGTCAGAAGGCAGCAGTGAACACAGGCAAGAAGACTTGACATTTTAGAATGGGACGGAAGGTGAAAGCTGACTCCTTTTGGCTCTGGGAACTTGGAACTCAGCCAGGAATTTAAAGAGAGTATTTTCTTTATTGAAAGGTGAGATTTTAAATTTCTCTAAGGTTATAATATTAAATTGCCCTTTGGTTGCATTCAAACATATTTGTGACCTCCATGAATCAGAACTCAGTTTCTACTCATCTGATCTCTAATAACGCTGCACTGAGGTGGAGACCTTCTCCTGGGCTCCTGGACATGTGGACGAGGGTGCTGTGCTTGTGCGTCCCACTCTGAACCTCAGAACCCAGTCCCTCACCTTACCCCAGAGCACTTCTCCACTGATGTCAGTGGCATCACCACCCTCACCATCTGTCCCCCAAATCTCAATGGCATTTTGAATCCTCCTCCTTGCTTGCCCCCTTCATTTCTGACCAGTTGCCAAGTTCACGGTAACTAATTCAGGTCTCCTCTCTTCACCCCGACCTCTGCCTGGCCAGCCTCACCTCCCCCTCCCCTTGTGTAGTCAAATGACCCTGAGCTCCAGCAATTGGGTCAACATCTGGCTCCATGGTTTTCTGATCATATGACTTCGGCAATCCTTAATCTCCCACCTCTAGGCACAAGAGGAAAAAGGAGAGAACTTCCATAAAATGGCAGGCACAGTGTCTGGCCCTTAGTAGGAGCCCAGCAAGTGCCACTTCCCTTCCTCCTTGCTGACCCACCCGTCAGAGTCCCTCTCTCCAGGATTTCTTTGCTTCAACCCTATTCATTCAACCCAACCAGATTCATTCTTTCAAAGCAGAACACACTCTCACTCTCACTCTCACTCTCACTCTCACTCTCACTCTCACTCTCACTCTCACTCTCACTCTCACTGTCAAGTCCATGTGGAAGGCGTAACTCAGGCTCCTTCCTGCCTGACAGTCATAGCCCGCACAATCTCTTCTCAATTCTCTTCTTCATATGCTCTGTGCTGTGGCCACCTGAACAGCTCACCCTCTGAGAACACTCTAGCCCGCTTTAGAAAATCTTACTAATACTCATTTGGAAGATACGCTCACCTTCTTATGATAAGTGAATGATCAATTTCACTTGATTTGTACCAAAATAAATTGTTAGACACACTTATAATTTACCCAACTTTTAGTGCCCTGCAGGGATCACTTCTCAAAGTTAAGGAATGTTTGTGTTAAGGAGCTGTCATTACTGGGTATATAAATATAAATTTAAAGTAGCTCAGTGTATTTGTGGGTATGTGGGAATAGATAGCTAGGTAGAGATGAAGGCTAGAGACTAGCTTTGTATATAGAAATTCCCATATTTCTGTATAGTAAATTAGTTTGAGAAATAAAAGTCATTTGCAAATACTCTCTAGTGAAGTATTAATTTCCCAATGTTATAAGTTGACCAATCATATCCTTCTATGTAAGAAATGTATTGCAGACATTAAAAACCCCACTGTGAAAACTGAAAACAACCTAAACTATTCCAATAATTGGGAAATAGTTAAATAAATTATGGTACACTCACATTATAGGCTATTACGCAGGCATAAAAATGATGTTTTTCAAGAAATTAAATGATGTTGAAAAAAAGCAAGATATATGAAATTATATATTCTTTCTGGTCCCAAATTTATAATAATAATGATCATAAATACTAATGATGGTAATAATAAGCACGGAAAAAAGAAGGCCAAAAGAAAATATACCCGAAGATGAACAGTGTGGGAAGAGAATTACGGGTGATTTTTATGGTGTTCTTTATCTTTATCCGTGGTTTCCAAATTCTCAACAACAAGCCTGTGTGGGTTTTATCATCGAAGAGAAAAATATCGCAGGCACGACGGAGACACAGACACGGCCCTTGGGCTGAGAGGGACCTTCCGGGGGAGGAAGCCCAGCAGCTTTTGGAGTGGCCGGAAGTCACCCCTCTGTAGAGGCACTTGGTCTCCACAACCCAAAAAGTGAAGGTTCCCTCCCCAAAAGACTCCTGAAGCCAACACCACAGCAGCTGCGCAGCAAACACCCTCCAAGACTTCACTTCTCAGGCATGATGGCCTGAGAACGCCAGGGAGCCGGAAGCAGGATTGGCAAAGAACAGACTGTCATCTCCTGTGACATCTCTGTCCACCACTGTCATTATATTCTGGTAGAAATCTTGTTTCATTTACTTCATTTTTAAAATTCTGGAAGCCACTGCACAGTCTTTCCTAGGACTCTCCCAGGAATTGGAATTTACACAAGAACCTCTGAGAGAAGCTTCGGCCCAAGTAGGAACGATGGCAGATTGATGGGCTTGTGATTGAGGAATAAATCATGGGATGTGAAGTCAGTTTTCTACAGATAAGTAGAAATTTAAAAAAATGCACATCTGCCCCCAAGAATAAATGCATCAGTTGGACAGTCCTGAATGTCAGACGGAGGCTGGGACAGCGGCCTCTTTGAACGTGGCACTGTGCTTAGCACATAGAGTGCTCCAGAAATCTCAGCTGAAAGACTGACCGTTTGTGACAAGATCTCAAGGACACGGCAGTCCAGTGCTGTCATCCGCTTCCCTGTGACATTGTGAAGCTGTGTGTTCTCAAAGATTTTGAGAAAGCAAAAGTGTCCCCAGTTGCAGTGAGGCTTTTTAGCCAAAACTAAAGGAACCCTGAGACCTGGAAGCATCTGGAGTCAGGAGCCTGGGTTTGAGATTCGCTCTCATCAGTCAGGTGACTGGGTCACTGCTAAGCCTCAGTTTTCCCATCTGCAAAATGGTCTTCACAAGAGTGCCACCCTCAGAGTGGGGGGCACGGGGCGGGGCATAGAGGGGCTTGAACAGGACACATATGAGGTGGTCCGGAAGGTGCCTGGGCCTGGCCTGCAGGAGCCCCACTTCCAGGTCCCCTCAATGCTTCGTGTTGCCGCGAAAGTGGATTCTTTCCATTTCCCCATCTGAGCCTGTCCAAATACTTCCTCGCAAAATGCTTAGATAAAATAAATCCTAATATTTCCCAGAAGGTAAATGCGTAAGTTAATTGAAAGGTTTTCTTGTCCATAAACAGCATGAATTTTGTTGTCAACCAATTCACGCGGCTGCAAGTCTCTCGGGCTCAAGCTCTGAAAACAGGAGCGTAAGAGAAGATCCTGCTGCTTGCTGCCGCCTCCATCTCAAGCCCAGGGCACATTCAGGACCGCCTGGCGGACAACTGAGACTTGAGCGAGGCTGACTCAGAGCGTTCAGACCTCGGTCAGATTCTACACCTGGCCCTGCTGTCCCCACGATCCGCTTGGGGGCTGACCCGGGGCCTCTTCAGAGCAACAACAGTGTGGACGCGGCACTTACTTTTCGCTGAACAGAGCGCGTTCTAAGGGCTGCGCATTCATGAACTCAGTTGTGCTTCAGACGTTACTGAGACACCTCGCTGAGCTGTCGGTTCTTACTGAAAAATGACAGCTTGACTCAGTCAGGGCCTCTTTGGGATATAGAAAGTGAGGGGCTAAGAAAAAGGGCAGGACCCTCAAGCTCAACCTGAAATTCCCAAATGCCAAGTCACTGTCCCTGAGTGTTCAGTCTTGGAAGCCCTGGGACCCGGGGCAGCCAGTTGCTGGACCACATCTTCCCTCCAAACTTCATCCCCTCTGTTTCTACAGCGAAGGACATCCCGGCCAGGCTGGGCCTGCCTCCTCTGGACAACCCAAAAGAGACTCCCTCACCAAAACCACAAGGCGAGGGCCTTCCTGGTGGCGCAATGGGTCAAGTCTCAGCCTAGGAAGCTGTCCGCAGCCACTGCAGCACGAGTTCGATCCCTGGCCAGGGAGCTTCCCACATGGCTCAGCAGACCTCTCCTGTCTCGCCTGCTGCTCCCCTCAGCAGCGTACTCCAGATCCGCCTGTTCTGCTCCCCACTCTGTCTCTGGTGAATCCTCTCACCCCCACACCTCTGGCCTACACCCCAGCATGTATGCATAAATAAATAAATCTTAAAACAAAAACAAAAACACGAGGCAAGAGAGGCTAGATTCCTGAAGTTCAACAGCTTGCCCAGCTATTTGTAAGAAAAATACAGACCACTGACAATTAAATACAATTAGTGCGCTTGTGCGGACAGTCTCCCTTGGGCCGAGCCCTACGCCTCCCACATGCACTCCATCAGCGTGTTGAACGAACGGGCTCCATGCCTGAGTTATACTTTCAAATGGAAGCAAATACAATCATTTCATGAACAGCCCAAGGTATGGAGAACACATTTTATACTCCCAAACTAATGCATTTGAGTCAAGGAGATTTCAGCCGTTATTTTTAAATTTTTGTTTCCCTCCACGTTCATTTTGTACTTTAAAAATGTTTTCAAGGTGCCTTCCTCCCCCCTCTTCTAATTGTGTTTATACACAACACAAAACCTCATTTTAACCGGTTTTCAGTGGCATGAAGTGCACCCATGTTGTTGTACAGCCCTCGCCACCCTCCACCTCCAGACTTTTTCATCTTCCCCGATTGAAACTGGCCCCAGAAAACACGAACCCCCCAGCCTTCCCTCTTGCAGCCCCTGGCAAGCACCTCCTATCTCCATCTTGGAATTTGGCAACTTAAATAAACACATATATGGAGTCATTTGTCCTTTAGTTGGAGGTAGGGAGATGTTTCCAAGGTTCATCCACTTTGAACCACATAAAACCTGCCATTGTCACCATTTACAGGTCAGTGACTACGGCGGTTCCTTTCAATGGGGTGGTTGTAGCAATGGTGACAAAAGATTGCACGGAATAGCCCGGCTAGATTTTCAAAGTTCTTTCAGAGCTAGGATCAAAAAGAGAGGCCATGAGTTCTGGGTTCGGACCTGGTCCTGCCAAGGACCTAACGAGTCGCTTCACCTTCTGAGCCTACTATTTTAGGGTGACCAGGCCCAGGTCAGGATATTATGCCCCCAGAGTGTGGGGTGATTAAGTAGAATCCTATTTTTTTTTTTTTTTAAAGAAAAAGCTCGGGCTTCCCTGATGGCACAACGGCTTAAGCACAGTGCTGTGGAGCTATTGGCTGCAGCGTGAGTTTGATGCCCATAGGGGAGATTCTGGACGGGGAGATTCCCACAAGGCACAGCAGACCTCTCCTGCCTTGCCCACTGCTCCCCTCAGCAGTGTATTTCCACCGATCTGCCTGTCCTGCTCCCCACTCTGTCTCTGGTGAATCCACTCACCGCCCCACACCTCTGGCCTGCACCCCAGCTTGTAAGCAAAAATAAATGAATCTTAAAAAAAAAAGAAAAAGAAAAAGCTCAAGGACACAGTCTCAAGGGCCTTAGAGGGAGTGGTTAAAAAAAGACCCAGCTGGAGCTCGTCTTGGGACAGCATCTCTGGAGGGGTTTGTGCCGGAGAATTTGTTGCACCTGCATTAGCGAAGTCGCGTCCCGGGGCTGTCAGCTGCAGCACGAAGAGGCCCATTACGCAGAGCAGGCGCCCGCCGAAGCCGAAGGCACGCCAAGTCCAAGCAAAGTGCCCAGGTCAGAAATGAAAGCCCCTTTCCACACTGGGGAGAGGGGAGGAAATTTTCCAGAAAGTAAGCCATGGGGATGCTGGGATAAGCAGCTGAGTGAGGGTGCATAAGACAGGTGAGTGTGGAGGGGACACGCGGGAGGGGGCCCAGGACCCAGAATGGAGTAAGGACGAAGGGTGGCCCCAAGGCCCATGAGACCCCAGGTCTCAAAATAGAGAGGCCACAACTCCAACCCCAAGTGAGAAAGGGCTCGTTCCAGAGAAGTTGAGCGCCTGCACCCCACGTTGTGTTAATTAACAGAGCTGGGATTTGCTGTGAGCGCTCAGCGGGGCGATCTGCTGCCTGACAGAGAGGCCCTGATTTCCTGATGGAATCTCAAGCGCGTGAGCCGTGAAATTACTTCTTAAAAAAAAGAGAGAGCGACAAAGACAGTCAAAGAGGACAAGCTCTTATGTTTGTGTGCTGGAGAGACTGTTGTTCTTTTTCTTGAAGAAAACAGGCTAAACACAGAAACCAGCGATGAGACAGAAATAACCAACCTATCTCTCCGAGGAAAGCAGAAAATGCTAACTAAAGTAAAGCAACAGAAGTACTGAATTTGTGTCAAGCACTTAGGATGAACCTGGGGACATTTTACTTACACTCTTTCCTATAATCCTCATAACAACCCACTATCATCTGAATTTCACCAATGAGGAAACAGCAGCACAGACAGGTTAAATAACTTGCCCAATGTCACACGGCAAAATGGAATCAAATCAAACATTCTAATTTCTTCCTGAGATACTCACTAGTTACCTTATGTTTATTTAAAAAATGGCCTTCAAAGGAGTTAGTGAGGGTCCCAAAGAAAGTTGGCTGAGAAAATTTCTCTCTCCTCTCTCCTCTTCCTCCCCCACCCTCGCCTCTGCAGTGGCTTCAACCCCTACCTCTCCCAGACTCTTTGTCACCACTGTGGCCTTGATACGTGGCAGCCGGGCGCTCTTTCCTCATGTGGATAGTGGGTCACCTCCCTGAATACATGGGAGATATTCAAAGTGAGCTGTCACGTTCATTAAATGTGGGGGACCCTTCCAACTAATGAATTATAACTGTTAGTGGTGCTCTCATCACTTCTGAGGGGAGTCACACAAAATAAGAGACCACCGTGCAGATGCACCAGGTTGCATTCTTTCTTGGTCCACACTGTGGAGCACTAGTTCTTGGGTTTTGATTTGGTTTGCTTGGCTCAGGTATCAATCTCAGGGCAGCCTTTCAAGCCCGTCAGGTTGCACATTTCCAGAACTGTCCCTGCTGAGAAGTCCCATAGGCACTGAGCGCACAGAAGTGCCTAGGGCCGAGAGCAGGGCCAGCCAGCTGGTCCTGCCAAGGGGCCATAGCAAGACTTTAGGCTTTGAGGGCCACGGAACCGCTGTGGTTGCTGGCACTCCACTCCACTGTCGTGGCACGAAGGTGTAGTAGAGGACACAGACGGCTGACCTCTAGCTTAGAGAACCAAGAACCTGGGGTGGGGGGGCGGACTCAGCCCCCATTCAACATACTTCGTTTGTTTTGCTGGAGGAAATGGTTATCAATTCTATTTTCTCTCTAGTTCATTCTCTATTTTCTCTCTAGTGTAAATTCTAGAAGTATAATAAGTTCCGCTTCAGAACTTGAGTCATGTGAAGTTCATCATAGATCTTTATCTTAACAAACAACACTCAGAGGTCCGGTATTATAAAAATATTCTTGTCTCCCCACATAAACCACTTCTCTTCCACTGGAATTAGAATACAACGTATCTTATTAAGTGAATATCTTAGGATATTACATACATTTCAACAAATCTCTGTCTTTCTAGCAGTTAAGGAAACAGGGTCCTTTTGACCCAGGATGCAAGCACGCAGCTGTGGAAGGCCATCATCAGCATGATGACAAAGCATCTTAACGGACATAGCTGTCGATCTCCTGGTCATGTGGTGTGAATCTGTGTTCCCCTTGTTCGGTCAGACCTCAGGACTCGGGAATGGCGGAGGACATCTAAGTCTGGAGTAAGCTGGAGGCAAGGACCAGAAGTTTGGTCAGGTATAGGGCCAAGGCAGAAGGCCAGGCCCGAGGGGACAGGGTGAAAGGCAGGGTCTTCCCAACAGATGAGGGTGGGGCCTTCTCGGCAGGAGATGCGGAGGGAAGACAGAATGCGCAGCGATGGGGAGCAGGGCCAGGCTCGCTGAGAGAGGAGGGAGCAGAAATAACTCCGACAAGTTGCCAGGAAGCCAGACAAGTCAGATTTCAGAGGGGATCGCTCAGGGCTTCTGACACTCTGGTAATGTAACATTTAACATACAATGTGCAGTGAACAGATGTGAGCTGGAAAATGACAGGGTGGAGAGAGGTGGGTGGCAATTTTATCTGCCATTTGAACCTGAACAGCCCAGTTGTAGGAAAACAGATAAAAAAAAAAAACAATAAATAATGCAGCATACCTTCTCTCTACCCGCTGGCGACGGGCTTCCATTTTAATGAGGATTGAATGCAACACAGACATTTTGATGCCCTGACACATCCATTAAAATGGAAATCTATCTGTGGAGCCTGTCACAGCTGCCTCGTGACACGGGAAGTCCAAACCCCAGGACAAAGAGACACAGCTAGGCACTGTGGCGGGAAAGAGGACTCTGCTGTGGCTTCCAGGTGTGTGCCCCTCCCTTCGGACAGACGCCCAGGCTGAGGCCTGAGGAGAGTAGGCCTGAAAGTTCTGGGGGAGCTGCCCTCACCTCTGGGGGGCACCCTAGTTAAGGATGCCAGGTCTCCAGACTCCAGGTTTTGGTTTGTGGGTGGTGGGAGGTTAATAATGGAATTGGTGCTCTCTCAGAAGGCCTGGGTCCCCATCCAGTGTGTGTGTGTGTGTGTCTGTGTGTGTGTGTGTGTGTGTGTGTGTGTGTGTGTGTGTGTGAAAATGGACATAACATAAAACCTCCCATTTTGACCATTTCGAAGTGCACCCTTCAGTGGCCTTAAGCACATCACGAGGTTGCACAACCACTGCTCCTTCCCCCCCAAACCCAGAACTTTTTCATCACCCAAACAGAAACCCCGAACTCCGAGCCCGGCCAGCTCCACCCTATGTCTGCTATCTGGGGGGCCGCTCTGGCTGCTGAGCACTTGAAAGTAACCACCCAGGAGATGTGCCGTGCCCTGCCAAGAAGACTGTAAATTATCTTTTGTTTCTTATTTTGATGACATGTAGAAATGATCACATTTTGGATATGTCGCATTAAATGAAATACACGATTAAAACAGAACGCACCCACTAGGTTCTAGGCTTTTTTCTTTTAATGTGGCAACTAGAAAATGAACAATTACAAATGCAGCCCATGTTAGGTTTCCACTGGGCCGTGGGTAGTACATCTGCATAAGAATTTGGGCCATTCTTTCAAACAGCCACCAGCCTGGGGCAGATGCGGTTTACATCAGCCACGTGGAAAAGAATTTCCATGTCCCCTCTGTCCCATTTGGGGCCTGCCTCCCTACCATGCCATAAAAGAGCACTGGGCAGAGTTCTGTTTGGGGGTTAAATGAAAAACAAAGGGAGCTAAGTATCCTTGCCGCTCCCTTCTGTTTCTCCTTTTGCTGATGACCCAGCGCGCTCGCCGATTGGCAGCTGCCGTGCCCGCTCGGGCCTCTGAGTGCGTAGCTGGTCAAGCCTCCCTTTGGCGGAGCTAAGTGCCTGTAATAACAGGCTGGTTGGAGCTTGGATAATTACAGACCCAAACTCGCCAAGGTTGTGACATCTGTCTCCTCTAGTCTGTCCGTCTAGCTCCCACCACATCTGTCCACCTGTCTCCAGGCAACTGCTCTCACATTCCGTTACCTCCCCCTTTTCCACCTCTCCTGTTCTCCCCTGGCTGAGTATTGTCTTCGCCGGGAAGCATCAAATCACTTGATTCTGGGCTGATGGAGGCCTGGCACGGTGCAGCATTTGATCTCTACCGCAAAACAGCCCCCAACATGACAGGTGAAATGTCAGCAGGAATGACAGGCACACGGAGGCAAGGCTTTGCTGAAGAGCCCGACTTGCTCTCCGCAGAATGCGCGAGAAGGGAACCTACATCTCCGCAGGCAGACAGGCAGACGCCCACGCGCCAGACTGGGGGGGACGCCCAGGTTAGCTAAACGCACAGGCTGTATGGAGCTTCCTCCAGAAGCCTTCTCACCTTCCTCCAGCCTAGATTTCTCCACTCCCAGAACTAAATAATACACCTTGACTGGGCTTCTCCTCTTTTTAACCCTTCCTGGGGGCTCCTGTTAGTGAGGGTCTGGAGGGCGGGACTAAACCTACTAAACCTTCCTGCGACTACCTTGGCGCCTTGTACCTTGAAGACACTCAACTGAATGTTCGCTATTGTTACCAATGAAAACAATAAATAGCAAAACTACTTCTAGGAAATCTCTAAGGTCATCTTTCCTGGTGTAGAAAAAAATGTCCAATGCTTGGAAATGAAGCAAAGGATTTACTGTAGTTGCTTTGATTACGGTGCTGGAACTATTTAGCTGGCTGCCCAGAGTCCTCTGTGTCTTTCGGGGTGTACAGCTCTGTTTGATTTGATATTTTCTATTGATTAAGATTTTTACAACTGCCAGGGTAGATGATAACTGTTAGAAAACTGAGAGCAAAGATTCTATCTGGTGGCCTTGGGGTAGAGTCTCAGTGCTATCATCGCCAACACCTGAGTTCGATCCCCAGCCAGGGAGCTGACCCACATGGCGCAGCAGACCTCTCCTGCCTCACCCGCTGCTCCCCTCAGCAGTGTATTTCAGTCGATCTGCCTGTTCTGCTCCCACTCTGTCTCTGGTGAATCCTCTCATCCCCCACACCTCTGGCCTACACCACAGTTCTTCTACACAAAAATAAATAAATAAATAAATAAATAAATAAATAAATAAATAAATGTCATTAAAAAAATAGGATTCTATCTAACAGGAATGCAAATACACACTGTCCTGTAGAGACACAAATGCTTTCTGGCCTGGAAAGAAGAGGACCCCAGTTCTTGCTGCTTATTGCCTTGTAGCACACGAACCAGTGTGGTCATATTTCTTATTCTAATACATTTTATATGTCTTTCTTGATGGAACATAAAATGTCTGTTCTTTAATGGGCTTGAAACCAGTTTACCCTCTGACCATTCCCCTCATTCATGAATGAGTTGAATAAATTTTGGAACATGCTCATTCTAGTTCATATGACAGCCCTGTCTTGGGCTTTTTGAAAGTTATTCTTTGGATCTGGGTAGACTTGGGAGTGGGAGGGGAGGGATCAATTCACCATTTAAGGGCTCACACTCTCATCACCCCTAGTGGAGCTTCCTGGAGGCGTCCCTGGGAGGAGGAAGTCCTCAGAGCTCGAGAGAAGATTATGTGGAGAATAAAAGAGAAGAAGAATGGGACAGTAGGGAAGATGGAGCCTCTAAGTGGGGCAGGGAAGAGAGGTGGAGGCAATGTCCCAGCACGCCATGCCCTGCACGCTCCATGCTTCCAGCCGTCCTGCCAGCCAGTCTGCGCTTACGGTACCCTCCCTGCTCTGCCACTTGAACCTCAAGGCCCAGCTCCTTCCTCCTGAAGCCCTCCTTGATCACACCCTGGACCTCCAGGCAGACCTACCTGCAGCCTCCTCCATGAGGGTGTTGGCGATGTCCTCACTTTACAGGAGAACGTAAACATCTTTTCTCAGAATTGCACGAATGGTTACCTCCAGTGGAGAGCTGCCAGCTGCCTGAAACTAGAGTCTGGGGAAAAGGCGCTATTCTGGGAATGGGTGGGTGTATTCCCAGGCTGGAACAAAGAAGAGGAGAAAGGAGGTCTAGGGACAAGGAACCGTCTTGGAAAAGGAAGAACACCAGGGATTCAAGCAAAGGGAACATGAGGCCTCGGGGCACGAGTTGAAGCAGTGGGATAAGGCAGAGAAATGCCGGTGTGTCTGGTGAGTAAGCCTGGGGCAAAGGCTGCTGGGAACTGAGGGTAAAGGAAACTGAAGAAAGGAGAGGTATAGGATACAGAAACTTCACTGTGCTGTGCTTCTGGAACTCAGTCTTGGTTAACCTGGACATAATTTTAGTTCTTGTCATCTGTTGAATACCAGGCACAGGAAAGGAAAAATAGAAGCAGTCAACTCTACCAAGCTTGGTCTGAAATTTTACAACCCCCAGTGTATCAGGAGACCTGCCCACAAAAGAATCCCTGGGAGGGGCGACCATCACCTCAGCACTTGTAAAGTCACGTTATTAAGTGCCTGCTGCATGCACTAGAGCACGGACGCCAGGGGAAGAGAGATCATATTCATCTTTGTGTGCCCAGAACCAGTTCGTGGGAGACAGATTGCTCTTAAAGTTCCTGAATATGTACTTCCCCGCACCCCCCCCCCAACTATATTTTCTTTTCAAAGGGAGGCTCTCTGTGCACATATTTTCAAATACAGCAAGGAAGGAAGGGGCAATGAAATTCCCAAGTCCCAAAGTAAGACATAACTTTAAAAAGGAAAGTAAAACAGAAAGTCCCGAGGGTCAGCAGCAGGAAGAGAAGGATTTCTGGAGAAGAAGAGAGCCCTGGATGATCTAATAGTCTGGAAGTCATCAGACTCTCCCTTTAATGTAACTCAACAGTGGGGCCTCCCTGGTGGTGCAAGGGGTTAAGTCTCAGCACTAGGAAGCCATCAGCAGTCACTGCAGAATGAGTTCGATCCCCGGCCAGGGAGCTTCCCACATGGCGCAGCAGACCTCTCCTGTCTCTCCACTGCTCCCCTCAGCAGTGTGTTTCAGTAGATCTGCCTGTTCTGTTCCCCGCTCTGTCTCTGGTGAATCCTCTCACCCCCTCCTCCCACACCCCTGGCCCAGCTCTGTGTGCATAAGTAAATAAATATTTTTAAAAATGTAATTCAATGCACAAGCAAAGGCTAACAGAACAACACCTGTAAACCATCTGCCAGGGAAGGGCAAAGACACATCCTAGAAAACCAATGGGAAGCTGAGTTTTTGGACAGAGGCCCAGGTGTGTTTAGTAAATCCAGCTCATGATAAATTACCTTCCTGGGACACCTGTGATTGGAGGAAATCTTTCCTTACCATAAACTGGAAAGAAGAGTCAAGAGCCTGAGAGTTGACTGTGTACCAACCGGTGCGTTCAGCTGGGTCCCCGGTCACTGCTTCCCAACCCACCTGCTTACTCCAGCCAGCAAGGGAGGTGCTGCCCCTCAGGAGCAGGCTGAGGCCCGGGGACCCAGTGAGTCGGCTGCAGCCGAAACCCAGGCATAAGGAGGAAGATATGTCAACTGGCCTGGGCTGGCTTTGAGGCTAAGGGAAGGCAGCTGGGGATGCACGAGAGCACCCCAGAGGAGAAAGCAGGAGGGACGTCAGGACTGGGGAGAGAGAGACCTGATCAGAATTTGCACCGATGAGAAAGCTTTCCAAAATTAAAAAAGAAAAGGACAATGAAAATAGTGCCCCATGGGCACTGCCCGCAGACTAGAGCACACTGAGCACAGCCGACACTTTCTAATTCGGGGGCTGGGGGGCTGCATGCTCTCCTCCCAAGGACAAGGCCCGCTGCGGCCCTCTCTCCTCCCTGTCCTTAAGAAAGCGGAAGGAGTTTCCACGATGGCAAGTGGGAGTGACTCCTGCTCTGTCACCTCCTGGCTTTGTGACTTCAGGTCAGCTCAGCTCCCCGGGCCTCCGGGCCTCATCTGACCCCAGGAGTGTGGCTAGCAGCTACAGCCAGCCCTGGTGGCTCGTGCAGAAGCCTCTGTCAGGACTCAGCCTGCTGGGGGTGCACCTCCTGCCACTCTGGAAAGCACCGGCTTCTCCATCAGACCAGTCTAGCAAAGCGTAGTTTCTGCTCCGGGCCTAATAGTCTCATTTGCCTCCCATGTGCTTTTGCAGATGGCCCAGTAAAAACATCACACCGGCAGCAAGCCTTGGGGACAAAGGAAACCGGCTACGGTGGGGAGAGGGGCAGGGAGCAGCAGCAGAGACAGGAGCAGAGGGGAGGGGAGGAGAGGGTGGAGCAGAATAGGCTCCCGGGGATTCGCTCCTGCACCCCCTGGGGTGATCCCAGGCTCCAAGGCAGAGGGACTGGTCCCCGCTGCTCCCCAAGCAGCAGAGCAAACCTGGGGTTCCTCCCTCCTTAGTGTATCTAAGTGGCAAAGAGTTTTCAGAAGCAACAGATGTGAAGAGGCTGTGCCTTTCCAAAATGGACCCAGCACTTAAATCTACTCCTCAGGTTAGACTCCAAGTGCTGCCATCAAGTTCCAGGCTGTTAAAGTCAAGTTGAAGTTCAAATATCTTAAAATTGAGGGTTTTAATGCCACCCTGAATCCAGACCCAAGCCTCCTTACCGAGCCCCACCCTGTTGGAAAGTCCATTGTATAATGAACCCTCCTCACCGCCTGCCCAGCAGTCTCCTGACCCTGAGATGAACAGGAGTGAGCTCTCGCCGCCCGAGTCCGGTCCCTCCTCTCCCCTGCTTCACTGAGTCCCGCTTGCCCAGGGCAGCTGCAGGCAGGGCAAGCAGAAGACACATATCTCCGCTTTGCATGAGGCATCACAACGTAATTTCTCATGGAAGGATTTGTCACGGTGATCGAACTCCAAGTGATTCTACAGCGACCATCCGTTTTCAGGCAGAAACTGGCACGGCGTCTAAGTCACTTGCCCACAGTCCACAGGCAGCTAGTGACCCAGCCCGAGCTAGAACCCGGGGCTCCTAACTCCGGCCCAGGTGCAGATGCGCCCACCGGGCTGTCGGTGAGCCTGGGGACCTGCGGAGGGACCGGGCTCAAGGCAGGGACGTTACTGCTGGACCGACCTTCCCGACAGAAGGTTCTTCGTGGTGCTCTAAGTGCCATGGTCAAGGCAGTGCACAAATCACTGGGGAAAAAAGTGACCTTTTCTGATCTCCCAAGGTCATGCTTACATCGAATCTTATTTCTCCCTGCGCTATTTTTAGGGGAAAGAAACCGTTAATCACTATGATTTTGGAGAGAGAAATTTCATGATCTCATTACTCTAAGCATCAATTGAAGTTCATCTTTCTTGCAACCTTCAACCTTCAGTGAAGGTAAACTGACACATGGCGTTTCGGGGGTGATGGTGGCGGTCATGGCGATGCCTCCCACATTCTCTGTCACCCTATTCAATGAGGTTCACGGGACAGAAAAATTAAGTTCCATTTTGATGGCATTTTGTCCCCTTGGTGCTCTCCTTTTCTCCCCTGAATGACAACAATGGTGAATGTCTCAGCCATTAGAACATTAGAAATGATGGAAGGATTTCAACTACACCTAAATTGTAGTGACCACGGAAGCGCCTTTCTCTCGCTCTCATTTTCACCCTGCCAGAGTGATCTTCTTTGTGGTCTTTCTCTTAACATCACGTGGACTTGTAAGAGATGGCTAAGGGGTCACGGCTACCTCTCCGTGTTCAAAAAATATTTTGTGTCCTGAGCCTTGCCCCACTTTTGCCTTCCACAGACAGAGTGGCCTCTTGTTTCTGGACAAGGGCCCATTGACAGAAAGAAAAGGCAGGCAGGCAGCGGCCTGAGAGTTGGTAGAATCTTTAAAGACCCTAGTTCTGTGACCTCGCCTTGCTGAGGCTCCATTTTCTTCTCTGTCATGGGAGAGGCTGGGACTGGCTGGGCCCTGAGGGTCGTGCTGGGTCTCTGGGCCCTTGGGTCTCCAAAGGTAGCAGGGTCAGGGACTTCCAAGTTAGGAGAGCTGCCCGCTAAATGAGGGAAATGGGCTGGGGTGTTGGGGTAGGAGTGAGGGGCCAGGGAGGGGAGAGTGAGAGGAGGCCTTTGTCTGTCCTGCACTTTGAAACACATTCTCTGTCTCCTTCTTTGGGTAACTAACCCCTGGGAGATGAGACGCCCTCGAAAGACTGGGAACAACCTGTGATAATGTGCAGGATGGCCAGAGGCAGAGCTGCGGGATCCCTGAAGCTCCATTATGATTAGGAGGATGAAGATAATTGTATTACCAGTAATAGCATGTTGTAAATATTCTAGCTCCACCTGTTAATTAGCACCATCCCCCTTTCCTCCCAAATATGAAGCGATGCTGTGTAATCATGGCATTTTGTGGGTGATGCTGTTTATTATGTGTGGTATTTCGGTGGTTTGTGTGGGAGGAAGAATTAATTATAGCTCTCTGGTTCCAACCGGTCCCCAACCCCCACCCCCATCTTTTCTCCCATTCCCCTGCTGTAGAAGCCATACATGTATAAACAAGCGGCGTAAACTTGAGGGGCTGGCTGTTTACTGAGGGAGGGGGAGAAACATCGTGCCAAGCACTGACCTGGAAGCCATGAGTTGCCTCTGGTGCCACCACAAACTGACAGAGTCTTAGGGACACCTCTGAATGTGTCTGGACCTCTGCTTCCTTATCCTAAAATGGGAAGAACAAACCAGCCCTGCTCTGAGTTGTTATAAGGATTGAAACTATGAACCCGTGGAAGCTGTTCCACACACATGCCTGGTTAAATTCTTAGAAATGTTCCACATGTCTGTGGACTTCCTGCTGTAGATTCTTCTGGAACATATCCGTAGATTCTTTGGAAACCTAACTAAGGAGCCAGAATCAGAATTACTGGCTATAAATGAGTTGATGGTGGTGGGGACTTCTTAGGCAATTGCAAGAGAGGGTGAGGAGAGCACTTTCGGTGTTCAGGAGCAGCAGGGTAAGTGGACAGAGAGAAGGCTCAAGATATTGAAAGGTCAAAAGGTGTCACAGGTGGGAACAGAATTTGTGGGGAGCACAGAATTAAAATATAGAATAAGAAGTTAACAGAGGTAACACACTGGAGGAAATTCAGAGAAGCGAAGGAGGATTAGGGTGAGCTATGGATAAGGAAAAAAATACATATATACATTTATATGCATATATATATACATATATATATATATACACATACATATATAACCATTTATGTAATTTGCTTTATCTGTGTCTCAGAATCTGAAAATATGTAAACGACCCAAGCATAGAAGAAAAATGGAAAATGACAGAATGTGCTCAAAATACCGTAGATCTATATCGACACTGGTGTTGGTGGGAAGAATAGTTGTGTTGCGGATGGTATCCATGGGGGGGGGGGTGCTATAGACAGTGTTATTCTGCTTGGCTTGGTTTTCATCATCAGACACAGACAGGGTGAGGCACTTGATAATCTTGACGTTAAATATAATTACTGAGCAGGAAACTGAGGTTCAGAAAAATGTAGATATTGTAAAAGCCCAAGGTCATCCAGCCAGTGAGAGGCAGAGCTGAGATTCAAACCCATACCCAACTCCTGAGTCACACTGGGTCCCTTCTGTTGGAAGACAGGAAGGTCCCTACTTTAGAACAGGCCCACATAACTAGGACATGTGTGTGTGTGTGTTGGAGGGGGATGCCTAAAACAAACTTTCTTTTGCCCAAAACTTATTGCCGTCACATCCCAATTCCTTATAGGAAAGTCCGATCTGTGTTCATCCTAGAAGTCTGGAGTAATGTCCCAGCACCAGAAGCAGGCTGAGGACCAACCATCCTAGAATGAGGCTTCCTGTCCAATCTCCCCAGGGTCTCCTGCCAGTCCAGAAGGTGCTATGGCTTCTTAAGGGAGAATCCATGACTAAATTGCCTTAAATCTCCCTTAAAATGCCCTAGAATTGCAACTTCAAGACAGAAAGAGGTCACGTGACAGAACTTGCTGGTGATATATTGAGACAAGGAAAAGCATTTCTTTCAATGTGTCCAGTCTTCAGGAGGTAAAAAGAATATACGTTAAAGTAATAGAGGGTAAACTCCCAAAATGAAGCCATCTCCTTGTCTAAAAAAAAAAAGAAAAATTCTAAGCCAATATATTCTTCCTAAATTCAGGTGAAAAGTAAGTCATTGTACTAATTCCCCCAGTGGAGTGTCACATGCCTGAAATTCATTTATGTAGTTAGCCTTCTCCAAACCCAAACACAACTCCCAAAGAGAAAAGCTTGTGTGTGGCCTGTGATGAAACCAGTAGGAAGAAAATTAGGGTCTTCTTGAGAGCATGAGGGCATTCTGTACAGGAAATCACTGATATTTTCGTCTTGGGGACCTTACTCTTTGGGGATATTGGCTGTTGGTAGGCGCTCTCCATCACAAGGTGGGAGGGTTTACATGAAGAGGGTGAGGCAGAGTTAGAACTAAGCTCTGAACCCATCACGTAGCACAAATGCACAGGGGAAATTGCTGGAACTGGCAAGCTATTGCCTTAAATGGCAGGACTTGGCGATGGTATATGCAGAACTTCTGGGAGCTTGCTAATGACTCCCTGCAAGCCTCTTTCTCAGACAGGTTGAAGGTTTGGCAGGAGTAGACAGCAGCTGCAAGCCCCATTAGAGCTTGCATCTGGTGTGCTCAGGAGCAGGGAATTCACTCCTCAGCCTCTTAATTCTACTCCTATGTGTTAGATTTGAGCCCCAAAGGGCCAAGAAAAATGCTGCTGTCCATTATGCCAGCTTTCACTTTTGATCTTCCCTCTCCCTGCTCAAAATCTCCAGTGTCTCCTTTATATCTTCTGGAGACAGACATGGAACATCCGTCTATTTTACTTACCTACCTACCTACCTATCATTGGTTACTGGATTCTGATTTGGAAAAGGAAATCAACCACAAAAGACATTTTCAGGAGACCACTGTGGACATGAGAATATGTATGAACCAAGGTGTAGGTGATGTTAGGAAATTACTGTTCATTTTGTTGAATGTGGTGACGGCAGCACTGATATATAAGTATGCTGAAGTTGGTAGGGTCATGGAGTGAGCAATTTCTATTGAGGTGGTCCACTAAAAATCAAACATTTTTGATAGTTAAGAAGATGAGAGAAAGATGAAGTAAATATGGTAAAAAGGTAGCACCGGGTAGATTTGAATGATGAGTATATGGCTCTCCTCAGTTCTCTCATAAGTACAGGAACATAGATTTTCTTTTAAAGAAATAAATATCAGGCATTTGTGTATGATACGGGATTAAGAAATAAAGCCCAGAACTAGGAGTTCATGATTCTCATCTTTAAATCTCAAACTACATGCAGTACCTCAAATCAAAAAGTATTTAGGGCCAGGCAGTTTGAGACTTTTAATTTGAATCTGAGAGGTAAGGAAATGGGTGTTCATGGTTCTTTTCTCTCCATTTTTGCGTATGTTCAAAATTTTTCATCATGAAAATGGTATAGCAATTCCCAAACAATTAAACATGGCATTACTAGGTGATCCAGCAATTCCACTTAGGGTATGCACGCAATGAAGTGAAAGCATGGACTCAGATATCTACACACCTGTGTGCACAGCAGCATTATTCGCAATAGCCAAAAGGTGGAGCAGCCCACGTATTCATGTACGAATAAACGCATACACACCATGGGATCTAGCCGTAGAAAGCATATTACATAGTCATAAACAAGTAAGGAAGCTCCAACACAGGCCACAACATGGATGAACTCTGATGACATTGTACTAAGCAAAATAAGTCAGTCACAAAGCAATTCTCTACGATTTACTTATATGTGGTCCCTTCAATAGTCAATTCATAGCAACAGTTCATACCACAGTGGTTACCTCAGCTGGAGGAGGAAGGAATGGGAGTTAGTGTTTCATCAGGACAGAGTTTCAGCTGGGGCGGATGAAAAGGTCCTGGAGGTGTGGGTGGCTGATAGTTCTACAATAATGAGAATTTACTGAGTGCCATACTGAAAAGTGGTTGAAGTGGGCAGCTTTATGTTATATCTATTTTACCACAATAGAAAAGTTTCATATTGCAGAGCTGAAAGAGAGAAATGAAGCACACCAATAGGGAGGCCCTGGTTTTCAGGACCTTTCCAGCTTGGCTGAGGGAGCCTATACCCCCCAGCCTCTTTGCACCTTTCCTCTTGCTAGTCCTGCTGTCTGAGCTCTCTCTCCTCCTCTTTCACCCACAAATTCCACCCAATGGGGAGTCCAGTTCAGCTGCTGTCTTCTTTTTAAAAACTGTCCCCATACTCCTGACTGGAGTCACATCACTCAGACCCCAGCCCAGGCTAAGCACTCTGGTGTGGAGCTCATCTGAGAGTCCCTGCAGTGCTCCACTGGTGTCTATTTCCTTTCAAGGAATTGAAAAGTTTGGGGCAACATGGGACTGACACTGGGGGGGGGGGGTCAGAGCTGGGAAATGGCAACCCAATCTCCATTGCAAGCTCTGTGCAAAATTTCTAATCGAATGTCTTCTCAGGGTAGGCTATGCAGTTTGAGAATTTCTGGCTTTGGCAACCCAAAGGCAAAGCAAGTCAAATGGTAGCATATCACATGCCCCCCCCCCCCAAACCCTATAATAACCCCCTAGCTCCTGTAAGAGCCTGGAATAAGGCTGGTGCCTCTGCAGATAGAGGGAAGCAGAAGAGAGCTCTGATTTCCCCCAAAGAGAAAATCACTTGATTTTTGAGTGGGAGCTGATCCCCAAAACCCAGTCATTTTGTGGAGTAGGATGTAGTACTTGAAAACACAAATAAACAAAAACATGTGACCTGAGAACAGAAACCTCCAGAGCTTGTTCACAGCATGAGGTGTACAGCCGGGGCTCAGAGCCCGCGGTGCAGGTGATAAAACAGAAAACATGCAAACGTGTCCCAGCTCAACACGGGAAGCTCTGCCCCCCCAAGCCCAGGAACGAAGGAGGATGTTTTCAGGGAAGTGGTGAGTTCCCCTTTAGCTCAATTTCGGCTTACACACCCTCATTCTCTCCCTCATGCCTTAATGATTTTCACCTCTTCTTTTTTTAGAAGGGAATTTTAACTTGAAAGGAAGGGGATTTTAGTACCTCACATCCACAACATGGATGGACTCTGTATTTCTAGGTGAGGAGCTAAAATGCCCCTCCATAGACACTGCTTGGCCAGAACAAGATGTCCTCCCTGTGTGTGCTTGTCCCTGAAGGCTGCCTTCTGTCAGGTACTATTCAGCTCCCAATGCAGTGGTATTTTTAAGAAAAGAGAATCTCTCATTATTTTTCTAGACATTTTGGGCCGATCATTGAGGGGTTCAGGCCAGTCACTGCACTTGCAAGACTGAAGTTTCTGGAATCATCCTTTCGCCCTAAAGTCTCTCCATGACCCCTGTCCAGACCCAAAGTTGGTTGGCAGAATGCAGCTCCCCTGCCTCCCCTCTCCCTCCAGTTGCCTCCATTCAGGTTCATCTAGACGTCTCTTAACCTACCCGAAATTGTCCGGATCAAGCACGGTTTTGAGAGGAAAGCGAGCCGTCCTCTGTGGATGACGTTATTGCCTGGCGACAGTGGGATCACTGTTGAGCCAGTGAGATGGCATGGGCTCCCCGGAGACCTCAAGATCCTAGACTGTCGGATATTGACTCCCCCACTCACCAAGCACCCTCAACTCCGAGTGCGGATGTGTAGCTACCTCCCCGTGCACTCTCTGACTACACTATATTCAGTTGTGTGCAGATGGATCTCGTTTTTCCATTAGGCGGTATAAATGAAGTACAGGCCTGGATATGACCCAGTTTCAAAACCAATTTACTAGAGAGATCACTTCATGGGTCCAGAAGGGGCTATTAGGAGAGCAGATATGACTTCCTGGTTAAGGCAAGGTGGTAATAGAGAAACAGAGACTCTTTCCCTTTGATGTTGTCCATTATCCATGTAATTGACAGAGGCGAGCCCAGAAGAGCTACACGTTTTTATGACGATTCTTTCCCTTATACCCCCTGAACCAAACAAGGGTGGGATATTAGGGAAAAGCAATCAACTTGCTGGCGTGTTCCTAATGAATAGAGTTCACAGGATGGTGCATGTCTCCACCAGTGTGAAGGTCATCCCTGACCTTGAATGAGGTGTGGGAACTTAGGCCCTGTGTGTGCTTGGAGCCTAGTAAGATCTACCAAGACCTTCCAGTCTTACTGCTGCCAGGAGTAATGAGCAACTTGTCCTATTGGGGGCTGTCCCCGAACACCAGTGGGGACGGGGCTGCAGACATGGTGTCTTTCAAGCATTTGCCATTCTGGTTTTGTTTCTGGAAGGAAAGATTTCATGTGTGCAAGACATGCAGTCATTGCACACAAATTAGCAAGACTGCTGTTCTACCAGATATCAAGCTACAATGTCCACCCCCCGACCCCCACCGCCCAGCTTTACGAGTTCTAGTTGATCATTTTTAACACGGTATCTATCTGACCATCCAGTCTGATGATTTGATATACACATGGACATGACGTGTTACCACAGCCGAGCTAATTAAGCGAGCCATCGCCTCAGAGGGGGAAGCCTTTGGGTGTGTAGTAAGAATACCTCACCTCTACTCTTCGGGGAAATGTCATGAGGATAGTGCAACGGGGGACCAGTCACAGTTGGACACCAAGTTTCCAGAACTGATTTATCTTCATAGCTGAAACATTTGTACCATCTGACCAACATCTACCCCCGGCCCCCTCGGTCACCGCCATTTCCACACTCTCTGTGTATGAGTTTGGCGGGTTTGGAGGCCACGTGTCAGTCGGAGTACTCGCCCATCTGCCTTTGGTTTATTTCACCTGGCATGTCCTCCAGCTTCATCCCTGTGGCCGCAAATGACAGGATTTCCTCTCTCTCTTTTTTTAAAGATGGATAATGTTCCCACCCACCTATCCACGCAGGCGCACAGCTCTCTGAGATGCCAACTTCATTTCTTTCAGCTGTCTGCACCGGAGGGGTAGTTGCAGGGTCACAGGTGGGCCCCTCCTGCTTTCTACCTGGCTGTCGCAGTGAAAACAGCTGCAATTTTTAATAGAACCTGTAGCAAGCTAGGATATTTGATTTTACTCATTGTTTGTTTGTTTATTCGTGTGGATATTTGGAAATGAGTGTTTTGCCGACTCCTACCTATATCAGCCCCAGACGGTATATCAAATTTCCAATATTGTGAGACTTTGGGTGTGAGAAAACAATTGCTCAGCCCAGCTACCAGGGCCATAGGGGAACGCTGAGGCCACCCTGATATTGTTAGGGCTCTAATCCATTCTCACGAACTTCACAGCCATTTCTAGGATTAGAACTGGACTATCACTAGGGATTTCTCTGATCGGCAGGAAGGGGTTTAGAGAGGGAGACAACCAACTCAGGATGAAGAAATAATGAACCTGCTTCTTGTTGAGCGGAATTCAGCATGAATCAATTAAAGTGATGAGACTAGTTCTCACCTAGAGAGAAGCAGATCAATCTTGAATGAGTTCACAGTTACATTTACAGCAAACCAGGTGGTCGTATTAGTGATGCGTCTTTCTAGAGCAGAAAAGCGGCTCATCACCGATCTCGGGCAAGCACCTCCACTCGAAGCCAGGCTGCACGGCTGACACAAGAGAGGCATCCAGGGCGAGTTCCTATGAGCACCTGCTATGAGCCTGGTGTGCACCAGGTCCGGAGGAGCCAAAGACACACCTGAGCTGTTTCCTGCTGCTCTCTAGGAATTTCTACAATCATCCGATAGACACTCAAGCTGAAAAAGTAAGATCTGAGTAAGGGAAACCACGTCAGCGACAGAAATGTCCTATCTGGTCATCTCGATGTACCCGTAAGCCTCAGTGAGCACGACCACCCAACCATGAAAGCACATCGGGAGAGTTGCCTGGGAAAAGCTACGGGGGTGTGACGTGGCAGTGTCAGCAGGCAAGGACAAGGGAGCTGAAGAGGGCGAGTTCAGACAGCAGGGGATGGAGGGCAGGGTGAGAGAACAGGCTTCCTATGGAAAGGAGGCGTGTAGGGTGACCGTGGGGAGGGGAATCTGCACCCGTTTTGGGTGGTGTGACAGAAGAACAGAGCAGGAGTGGGTGGATGAGAGGCCCAGAAACGGAACAGTTGTGGGTGAGCCAGGTGGCGATGGGAAACAAGTGTCAGGCCACAGGGACGGGTGGCAGGAGGTGGTGGGCGGGCAGAGGGAGTCCACGCTGCTGGTGACACAAGAGTGGCTGAATATGGAAGACTTAACATTTTCCTTTTATTAAAAAGGGGTCTGATAAATATAGCCTTTCTTCATGCAAACCTCTACCAAATCCTGGTTGACAGTGGCGTAAGAAAATGGCCAGGAGGAGGGATTGGCATAGACATAGTATTATCCTGCAATTTACCTCTGACCTATTTAGATGAACCAGAAATAAAATTGGTACCTCTAGGAACTCAGAAGCAGATTCTTCCCCGACTATAATAAGTTATGAGGTCCAGTTATGAGAAGCTTAGGGGATTCCAAACTATCTTTATCTAAGCTGAGTGTTTCAGCTTCGTCTGCAGAATACTATGCAATATAATTCGTCTTATTAAATTATTATAAAAATAAAAGGAGATGGTACAGGTGCAGTGTGTAATCTAATGTCTGGCACATAGTATATGCTCAATAAAACAATATAAATATTATCTAAGGTTCCTTCCATTCTAATATTCTGGGGTTGTATGAATTCTGCCCAAGTTAGTTTTCTCTTCCTCCAAAGCAGGAGGACCACAAATACCTTGAAACTCCATGCAGCATTCCCGCCTCATATTTTCTCCATCTCTGGGAATGGCCTTGTGCTACATAAGGTGAGTCTCATGAGCATTCCACCTACAGAAGTCATAGCCAACTGATTATTCAGGCCAGAACAATTAACTTCTTTCTGGGGATTTTGATATCTGGGGCAAATAGGGACTCTAGGCATTGTTGGAGCTGAGTCATGAAGAAGACCCCCAAACTCCAGCTGCTGAGCCCCTGGGACTCTTCTGACTCCTGCCCTGCTCTTATCAAAGTTGCTTGTCTCTTACTCAATTCCATAAGCTACCTCATTCTCCTCCTTCCCTGTTTACATTGGCCAGAGGTGATTTCCATCATTCAAACAATGCACACACCTAAGGGCATAATCACATTATTTGGAAAGAAGATGCATAGTTTTCAAGATAGTTTCAAAGTACTGACTTCCCCCAGAATGACCAAAACCTTCACAACAAGGTGACAGAGAAAGCAACATGTTACTTGATTCTGTAGACAGCAATTTTTAATGCTTTTGACTACCCCACATTTCACAATCAAGGCAATGGCCCTGGCGTTTCTGCAAAGTCCCCAAATGACCCTTTGTGCTAGAATGACACCAATAAGTAGATAAGATTTTTAATCAAGTCATCACTCGGGAGACAAAGGCACTGCAGAAGGACACAGAAACTGATTAAATCAATGGCAATTCAAAGTTTAGAATACGAGAGCAAGATTTCAAACCACCTCAGCTCCTCAAAGCCCCTGTCTAGGTCCTTCAGAGGCCACCTGCCTGCAGGGAGCAAGGTTTCTGTGATGGGTAGACGCTGAGAGGTACTGTGATGTAAAAGAATCTTTTGGAGAGAGTCTAGCGTCTCTAAGAAATTCCTGTTATTATTAAGCAGCGTAATGAGTTAAAAAAGAAGACCCAGAAAAGAAAAGTCTGACCTCTTTGCAGTAGAACAAAACCCAGGTGAGACCAAACTAGGAAGTGGAAGAGGGTGGAGTAGACAGAGGGGCTTTTGCCAGGGAGTGGCTCTTCTTCCAGAGAAGGGAGTGGAACAGAGGAGCTGATACCTAACTGCATATGCTGAACAACCAGAATAATAAAGGACCCTGAAACACTAGGAGAAAGGTCATGAGTGTTATATTGAAAGTTATGAAAAGGAGGAATAGGATTCTCTTTTGGGTGGGAAAAAAATTGGGGGACCTTTTTGAAAACACATATAAATTTAAGTTAGGATGGTCCCTTGGAGGAAAGAATGTGTGGGGTTTAATTTTAAATTCAGGGCTTCATAATAATCTTAGAAAGAAGGTTAGGTTTGACAGGGAACAAAGAAAAATGGAAAGAGCAATGTAAAAGTACCAGTGTGCTCCATGAGGAATAGTAAGTAGACCAATTATGTCTGATGGATTTCTACACCACATAGATTATCAAAGTACTAGATAATCAGTGAGATCTCAAATAAAACAATCTATGGAAAGTGGTAAGAACATATCTCAAAACATAAATATACAACCCAATAGGAAAAAGCACAAATAACCCAATTAAACAGTGTGCAATAGACTTAAATAGACATTTCACCAGAGAAGAGATTCAAATGGCCAATGGGTACATAAAAAGGCGCTCAACATGACTAATCATCAGCAAAATGCAAATCAAAGCTACAATGAGATATCGCTTCAGACCTGTTAGGATGTCTATTATAAAAAAGACAAAATAGAAATGTTGGAGAGGATGTTGATAAACAGAAACCCTTGTACACTGTTGGTGGGAATGTAAACTGGTACAACCACTATGGAAAACAGCATGGAAGTTACTCAAGAAGTTAAAACTAGAACTATCATATGATCCAGCAATCCCACTTCTGGCATATATCCAAAGGAAATGACAACAGGATAATAAAGAGATATCTATATTCCTGTTTTCATAGCAGCACTATTCACAATAGCCAAGCTATGGATATAAGCTAAATGCCCACTGATGGATAAACGAATAAAGAAAGTGTAGGGTATATGTACAATGAAATTTATTCACCTTTACAAATGGAAGTCCTGTCATTTATAGCATTATGAGTGAAAAAAAAGCCAGACAGGGAAAGACAAATACTGCATGGTATTACTTATATGCAGAATTTTTAAAAAGGGTGCAAACATCCAGTTACAAGATGAATATAGTCTGAAGAGCTAATGAGTAACATGTGACTATAGTTAGCAACACTGGGTTGCTTAATTGAAATTTGCTCAAAGTAGAACTTAAATGTTCTCACACAAACACACACACACACAAGTAAGTTTGTGAGGTGGTGGATGTAGTAATTAACTTGATGGAGGGCATTCTTTCACAGTGCATAGGTGTATCAAATCACGTTGTACACTTTAAATACTTTACAATTTTATTTGTCAATTAGGTCTCAGTAAAGCTGGAAAAAATTACCAAAAATTAATGATTAAACTATTACTTAATTATTCACTTCAAAAAGCACAGTAAGATGAGTAACTGCTGGTAAACAGTTTCCTCCACATTTTAAAACTAAAAGCAATTCCAAGAGTGATGGTGCAATCCCAGTGTGAATGAACTCAAGCCGAATGGGGAGTTGGTGGCAACTGAGGCATCAAGGTTGGATGCAGCCTCCTAGCCTGGCACAGTGTGGACTGAGTCCAAATGCCCAAGTTTCCAGGGGTGTGGGGTGGGGATACAGTGGTAAAAGTACCTGAAAGGTAAGTAAGGTAATAAGGGGGCATCTGTGGACTCAAATTAATAGACATTGCAGTGATTTCCACATTCACAAGAAGACTCCAGAGACAGAGAAACTCATCATTTTGCTGAGACACAATTGTTGGCATTGTGGGGTTTGGCTGTGAAAAAGGCAAGTCTACTACCTGGCTCACCCAACTCAACGTATTAGTGCTGCTCCCTCTTTGTTGTTACACATGCACTGGTGCTCATAAAGTGATTATTCTTTTTAGATTGCCTTTCCTTAAAAAAAAAAGTCTGTTAAAGAAAGTCAACTGCTAATGTTGGCAAGAGATGAGAAGAGGTCTTCAAAAGTGGCATTTTGTATAAAATAAAAAGTGGAATGTTGGATTTGGCAGCTGATCAAACATGTGAAATAAACAAGTGGACTTATATGGATTAGAGGAATTAGAAAATATGAATTTATGAGTGTTCCAGCCAGTATAAAAGCTGTGGTTCGTAGGAGAATTATTTTTCATACTGCAGTGATATTCACAAATAGGTAGATTCTCAGTGGTCTTGGGACCCATCCCTTAAGAATCCCACTAGATCGTGACCTCCAGGAGGGCAGGCACGTCACAATATCCTGATGCCAACGACAGTGCCTGGCACACCACCTCTGGTACCCTTTTTTGAGGTACCAGCAAAAGCCAAAGCAGTATGTAGTGATTCATAAGGAGGAATTTGGATGTTGCTCTAAGTGCAAGAGGAAGCCTGGAACATTTTTACAGAGGGGATTGCTATGATTTCTGTTTGCAAGCTCACTCCGGCTGCTCACAGAGAACAGATGATACAGGAAGAGCACTGGTAGAGGAGGTAGACCAGGTATCCCAATGGAGAAGGCTATTAAAAATAGACCAGGTGAGTGGGTACAGTAGTCTGCATTTGGGGGCTGTCAGATGATTTGAGATACAGCAGAGAATGGTGTTAACAGAATGATTAATGGACTGGGTGTGGGACTAAAGGGAGAGCAAGCAGCATAAGTTGGACAACAGGGAGGATGGTGGTACCGTTTATTGAGGCCGAGACAGGGGAGGTAGGAGCTGGTTTAGGGAAGGAGATTTGGCACCTAGGAAATTTAAGATAAATATCAGATACTGGGCCTCCCTGGTGGCGCAGCGGTTAAGCGCTGCGCTGTGGAGCTGTCGGCAGCGGCGACGCGAGTTCAATGCCCGGCCGGGGAGAATCCCACATGGCGCGGCAGACCTCTCCTGCCTCGCCCGCTGCTCCCCTCAGCAGTGTATTTCTGATCTGCCTGTTCTGCTACCCGCTCTGTCTCTGGTGAACCCTCTCGCCGCCCCACACCTCTGGCCTGTACCCCAGCTTGTATGTAAAAATAAAAAATAAATCTTAAAAAATATATATCAGATACTGTGTGAATATCTCAACAGACATCAGCTAAATAGCAGAAGGTATCTGATCCAGGAAGCAGAGAAGGCAACAGGATTGGAGATTTAAATCTAGAATTGAATAAATGAATGCCCGAGGCCTACTTTCTCTATTAAGAATAGGAAAAGATCTAGCCAAGACAGAATAGAAGAACATAAACACATTCAGTTCCCTTCAATTACAAGAAAAAACATATCATCTTTGTGGGCAGAGGGAGGGGTCGGAATATCATTGTCGCAGACATGGAAGTTGCTCCTATACCTGTCACTATCCTCATAGCCAAACCTCAAAGAAGTACTTAGGATGCTTTTGTTTTAACATAGGGAATGTTGTCTACTAAGGCCCTCATTTTCTTGATTCACTTCAATATCTCTGAGACACATTATGTCTCTAGTAAGATAAGGCTGGAGAGATAGCTGGAAAGAAGTAATGAAAATAGAAGAGACTTCTAAAATAATAATTTATAGGTAGAAGTATTTGAAGCTCGGGAAAGACAAGTAAGAAATATGAAAAATGCAGGTTGCTTCTTCTAAGGAAAGAGAAATTTCACACAACACTCAGCTCCCTGAAAAGCCAAATGTGGCACAGGACAATTAAATGGAAATGCCTTCCTCTACTACCAGGGGCCAACAGTCCACAGCTTTATTCAGAAAGCAGGGCTGGAATGGTCTGTCACCTGGCTTAAGGATCTAGACGAATTCAGGAAATGGGAGCAAGAGGAAAATCAGAAGAAGCCATTGCTGACTTAACTACCAGACCCAGGTGGGGGGAGGCATGTGCCACTGATTTGTACATAAAGTCACAGCCATGTTGAGGCTGCATACCCATTCTGCCTCCAGGGATCGGGAACACTGGTACCTCCTACCTTACTTGTTATAATATTAGGGTACAGCGATGCCAGTGTATTAGCATAGAAACACGCTGTGTGCACACATAAGATGAAGCTGGCTTGTGGTTAAGAGGGTGGGGCAGCAGACCATGATGAAGCCACCATAACTAGCCTCTACGATTCCAGGCCCCAGGTCTGCTGTCTTCAGGAATGCATTTGAGTCTGAAATTTCCTGAGACAGAGAAATACACGTTTTTATCAGCGATGATACACTGTCTCTAAAGTACAGTGAAAAACACGCTGAGGGGACTTCACTTACAATACAATGATCAGTGGAAAAGTTCTCCTATAGCTGAAGGTGACAACAACTTATGTGAAAAATTATCACATAATAAGGATCAGGACGATCAAGCTTTTGATGAATATTTGCTTGGAGAAAGGTACAGAATCTGTCCCCAAATGGACACCCACATAGACAACAACAGTAACAGACTGTCAGATTCATACTGTTAAAAGGGAAGGGAACACTTTTTTTTCTTTAAATTGAATCAAAATACTAGGGCTATACATAGCCCAAAATAATTTTAGTAGTGCTGAGAACATATTCTACTTGAGTGAGAATTTTGATAAAATGTGTACTCTGGTCAGAAAGGCAAAAACATTTTGATACAATAGCCACAAGTTTAGACATTACAAAGAAGAGACGAAGGCTATCATTTTCTAAAGGTGCAGAAAGTTTCTAGAATTGAACATCAGTAAGGAGTCTTCTGTTGAACTGCGTTAGAAAGGTCTCCTCACACAAAAACCAGAGTGTGATTGGGAGATGCAGTTATTCCAAATGTTTGCTATCAATCGAAAGCATTCAGATATTTTATATGGCTACACTTTTGTGCACAGCCAACAAAGAGCAACATAATTTTGTTTTTTGCTGCCCACTCCATTACCCTACTGCAGAACTAGAATCAGTTCCAGGCTATTGAAGTGATCAGCACAAATAGGTGAAGACTTTAATCAAGTCGTCCCCCAAATATGCATCCAGATCTAAAATTTGGTCACTGAAACACGCATCTGAATATTTAGCTAAATTTACTTTCAATTTTGCATTTATGGTAGGGGACAGAGTGTTAAGTAACTTTTTAGTCTACATCTAGAGTAGTAAAAAAAAAAATAGATGACTAGAAAAAGACATCACTGTGAATTTATACCCATTTCCTAATTCTCCAAAGGTAAAAATCTTTCCTGGTAGAATCATAATACACCTGAACCATCTTCCAGCTTGACAAAAATCTTCCAAGAATGTTTTCAGCCTGAGCCCGAAACCGTCAGGCTGGAAGTTTTCAGACTAAAAACCTTCATTTCTCAATGGCACCGTAACTGACAAAGTGTGAGCGCCACTTTGAAAGTTGTGATTACATGAGGGGAGAGACTCTCACCTGGATGCCCCAGGTCCTTCTCACCCCACACACCAGGATGTCCATCAGAGGGGAGGGCGTGGCTGGCACCTTTCTCTCCCTCTCGGTGGGTCCCTCCCCTCCTGCTTACTATTCCCCAGGGGCAATGGAAGCACCATGGAGATCAAGCATCGCCCCCACAGGGGAAGACCACCTCACTCATAATTCCAGATCCAGATGCTTTTCAAGTTGTGCATGAGAAGAAGAATTTCCAACTTGGTCAAAGGACAGCATGGAGGAGGAGTGGCTAACTCCGAGACTGAGGTTCTGTGTCCCTCAGGGTTGCCTTCATCAGCAGCTGCACCAATGTCCTGGCCTAAGTGTGTTGTTTTCTGACAATGCATTTTCTACAGGGAGCAAAACCAGCTCCCCTTAGCTCAGCTACATTTAACTGGTGGTCTGACTTTTATTTTGGGGTTGGGGAAGGTCATGGCAGAGTGGGATTTTGTAAAGAATAAAAGAATATACGGGCTGGACTCAGCAACGCATTTACAGAGAATATAGAAAGGTTAAGGAACTTTAAAAAAACAGTGACTCAAAAAAGAGTGGAGAGGCCTTTCAGCTCTTAACCAAAAGGTCCAGGTGACCCTGACCAGTGATAGGCCAGCTGGAGATCACACACTCCTCATACAATGCAGGGACCAGGAGGTTCCACCTCCAGGGAAGCTTTCTGAACCCCATCACAACAGTCTGACTATGAGAAACATATCAGACAAATGCAGAATTCTGTAAAATAGCTGAGTCATAGTCTTCAAAACTGGCAGGCAAGGAAAGCCTCAGAAATGGGCATAGTCTAGAAGAGACTGAGCGACAACTCGCAATGTGATGTCCTGGAACTTTCCAGAAACAGGACATTCGTGGAGGAAGCCTCACAATCTGCATAGCATCTGGTGTTTAGTTAATAGGGATGGATTGATGTTAATTTCTTAGTTTTGACAAGTGAATAAAGGTAAGATATTAAGATTAGGGGAAATGAGTGAAGGATATACAAGAACTCTCTTACCATCTTTGCCACTCTTTTCTAAAACTGTTCTAAAATGAAATTTATTTTAAAAATATTTGCATTCCCAAAGAATCAACAGATCTAAGTACAAACAGAAATGTTAATTCCCATTTGATGGTTTCTTTACAGTGATTTCTTAAAGTAACAGAAATAGCTTCATGCCTTATGGAAAATCATAAAATATATACAAATAAATATGAAAAATCGAAGCATCAAACTTCTACCATCTAGAAATAAACTGCCATGATTTTAGGGCATATTCTCTTTCTAATACACACAGTTGTAGAGAGTTGTAGTGAGTTCCATCTGTTGTTCATTTCAGACATGTCCACTACCATATATGTCTGAGAGTCTGGCCTCTTCCCCCCAAATGCTCTCTGTATTAAAATGGGACCCTCCCCCATCTCTTAATTCATAGAACACTAGTTTAAATTCGTATAGACCCATCAACAAGATCATTTCTAACATGCCCTGACCATGGCCTCCTAACTATGCAACAAAAACAATAACCTCCAATAAAGAATGACATAGAATGACTGGGAGCTCACCTCCCTGAGAAAATGGCAGGGAAAGCCCTGGTGTAAAATTCTCCCCTCTGGAACACAACTATTGCCAACTGGAGTAAGAGACAGGATGGGATCCAGTTTGTTCCTCACACACACTTTAGTAGTCCTGTCTGCTAAAATCAGCATCAGAAAAGGTTTCTATTATATTTTTAACTCCTTGTCGGTTTCATTTAAAAATCAAGGCCTAATTTTGACAACCTCTATGCAGGTGCAATCAAGATGGATGTAATGGAAGGATTTACTCTTTGCAATTCTTGTGACACATCACAATGACCCTGAAATGATGGGGCCAAAATTTTCAGGCTGCAAGCAGTTTGCTAAGTATGTTCCATGCTGAAACCTTCCCATTATGTCAGAATCAATCAAGGTTACACAATCACTGGCATCGTTTACTCCTGCTAATTATGAAAATCACAAGGTGATGGAATAACTTTTAAATGGTATAAAGGGACAAATGAAAGCCAATGCTCGCCAGGCAATAGCTCAAGTAAGGTAGTCATCTGTCCATCAACTATGCAAAATCTGGACGAGCAAACATCTGTCATTATCCAAGGGTACATCATAAACAAGAAACATACGGAAGTAGGAAGACAAACTCTCAAGTCCCAGACATGAGATGTGGAGATGTATATCTTAAGACAAATACAAAGCGAAACCTCTAGAGAATGCAGAAGATGTTATGTGCCCTGGGATTTTATAAATGCAGCTGTTACCCCATGGAACCCTCAGAGTGGTAGGTCCTTCATAATGACCTAGTCTATCAGATTACATTTTCAGAAATTCAATTCAAATGCCAGAGATGAGTACATAGACACAGAGAAAACTTCCTGCAAAAGTGAACACGAGAGTAAAAATCAAGCGACAAGGTGTGGTGTAGGAAAGGAAGTCCGATTATACAATCACCACATGAGGTGACACAGGCAAGGGCGGTGACACAGATGGGAGAGCTCCTGGCCTGCACTATCGGTGCTATTCCCCTCTTCATCCAGCCATCAGCCAACACCCTCCCTGAACAATCTCTCTCCTTCACCCCCATCTGCTCGGCTCTCCACTCCGATGCACACGACAAAGACTAGGTGTTGGAAGGTTGGGCATAGAAGAGTTCGAAAATGTTGTCCACACCGCATACCCATATCTGTGTGCCCATGGAGGCAATGATTTTAGGAGTGGTGACCAAACAGCGTGCCCAGCACACTGAGCACACAAGACAGCTTGTGAGATGGCACCAGCTCGCCCCTTAGAGTCGCAGTGGCCTTCCGGTGGAGTGCTGCAGGAAACCCTGGAAAGGTCCTGCAGCAGGCCTGAGCTGCCCTTTCTCCTCACTGGCCACTCTCTCATGGAGGAGGGGAGGGCCTATTTCCGTCCTCCTCAAAGCCATCCCACAGAGAAGGGCTTATCGTAGCAAATATTTGCCCTTGTAAGGAACTTAGAGGCCCCATTGGAACACAAACTTTAAATTCACATTTGGTGACTAAATGGAAGTTTAAACACTTTAAATCTCCCGCCCCCCTCCCCCGTCCCACCAGTGCACTCAGGTGGAAAAGGGAACGCAGCCCTGTAGCGGATGCTGTGGTAGCCGCCCAGCTCACCACTGGCCAGGCCCTTCATTCCCCAGTGGTCGTGGTGGAACCCTCTCCTGGGGCTGCCTGTGGCCAAAGCAAGCTGCCCCACCTAAGGCTGTGCCCCTTTCTGGGGCAGGGGGTAGTAGCAGGCACCCCATGACTGGTCAGTTTGAGGCCACAGGCCTGGTCCCCTTGTCTCATATGGGCCTTCTCTGAAGGACACCAAACCCTGGAGTGCAAGCCAGGTCAGCGTGAGGTTAAGAGAGGGGACGCAGAAGAACTGGACAACGTCTCAGAGAAGTGGGGAATGGGTGGAGCCGTGTCTCGAGTTGCCAAGAGGAGGTAGCATCCAATGGGGCAGAGGGACTGGCTTTAGGTGGGAGCAGGAGGAGGCAGGTGGGCAGATGGGCTGTGGTGACCTTGGACAGTGGGCACTGGGTATTCTGGCCCCACTGGCAAATCTACCTCCAGGGCCAGCCTTGAGGCCTTGAGCACTCTGCTCTTTGATATCCTGGTTTCATCCAAGAGTCCAGGAATGTAGGGTGCCTGGTTTTTTATTCATCTGGCGCCATGTTACCCTTTTCTTCCAGCCCTATTCTTATGCCATGTGGTGCCAATTGGCTTGGATCATAGACCCACCTTTGAGGGAGGAAATGAGAGTTACTTGTACAGGCTACTGGGTAGTCCCATTTATCTGTCCGGATGAGGGCACAGTCCAGCTCTCTGGCTTTTGCTGTCAGTCCCCTGAATGTGGCCACTGTGCTGGGGAGTCTCAGATGCTGGGTCACGTAGCTGAGCGTGGCAGCCAGTGACCCAGCAGCAGTTCTTGCCTAAGTGGAGACAGAGGTGCACAGCTGCTGCATTTGCCATGCGCAAAGAGAAAGGCACTTCCCCCAATATGTAGAAGTAATTAACCAGCCTCCAAGGAGTTGGCATGGTAGAAAGAGCTCCTACGAAATGTTGGCAAGTGTCACAGCTCCAGAGCCTAAAAGCCTTACCCTTCCTACGATCAACTCGCATTCACCCTCCAAGACAGCATGAATTCGCTTCTTCTCCAGAAAATTCTCTCCAAATACAGACTAAACTGGTTTCTCCTTACACTCTTACCTGTCTATTAACCATGCTGGACACTACAATACACACTGTCTTATACATGCATGTGTGCGTGTGTGTGTGCGCGCGTGTGTGTGTGTTCAGTCTCCCACGCTGGACTACAACTTTGTTGAGGGCAGAGGTTATTTTGCTCATGTATCTCAAAGCTCAGCCATATTCCAGGGTTGGTTCTATGGAGCATGAACCCAGTTGAGTCCTGCCTACATGCCAGTGCCCGTCCCAGCAGCCAAAGCGGAGCAGATACGCAGCCCTCAGCCCTGGCATCACATTCTGAGCAAAGCTGGCTCATCACTCCCTCCTCTTGGGCCCAAGCTGGCATCTTCCCTTTGAATGATCTCTCTGCCGCTTTCCTTTCCTTTTATTCTGCTGTCGCTCCTGCTCCTATTGTCCCCCTGCCATGTGGCTTGGGGGACTCCCCTGGCTCCCAGACCTTTCTACCTGGGGGCAGACCCTCTTGCACTTGCTTCAGGATGTGACTGTGAAACCCACCTAGAATTCACTGCGATTTCAGCTAAGTGAGGTCTGGGTTAGCCACGGGCTGAGAGAAAGAGGGACAAGGTAGGTAGCAGTCTGCTCCTGGTTTCTGCTTTTCTACTGCTTCTTTGTTTTTCTCCAAGTAGTATGATTCCACGACCCTCTTCAAATGATTGCCAGCCATCGTTTGATTTTATGGTTTATTTAAAAGTCATATTGAAAAAGCCATCGTGGCTTCGAGGCAGGAAGTGCCCTGGCTCCAGGGGACAGATGGACTGACCCACTGGGGCGCTGCCGAGTCTGCTCCCAGGAGACAGAGCGGCAGAAGGTGTTTGTCTGAAGTGACGTTCGGTAAAGCTGGGCTCGCGGCCAGTGTGCAGAGAGCGGCTCCATTAGGACCGCGCTGGAAGTGCTTCCCTGCTCGGCATCCTTGTGTGGGGAGAGAGCAAAACACCTTCCTGTGAGTTTTCCATTTTGCTCAGACATACAAACAAGGAAGTAAACAGGAGGTCAGCCATTTTAAACAGCAGGAAAAATCCAGAAACCCTGCAAGGAGTTGCTTTGAGAGAAAGCCAGTGCCAGAGAGGCCACCAGAATCTCGCCTCTGTGATATTTATTCTCTCTCTCTTTCACACACACGCAAACACACACACACACACACACACACACACACACACACACAAAACAACAGAGGAAATGCCTAGACAGTATCTCATCTTCCTTCATTAATTCAACAAACAAATCCTGAGTATCTCCCCTTTGTGGGAGATCAGCAGGAGGAAATGGCGGAGAGAAGAGCCATAAGGTTCTCTGAAGGGCTGTTCCCTCCTCCCCACACCCTGAACACCTCACAGAACCTTGCGAGGAGTAGGTGGAGGGAGAGCGTGTGGTGGGCACACACCTTGGGGGCTGGGCCTCATCTCCAGGAGCTGCCCGTGCCCTGCAGTTCAGGCCACCCCACAGTGGAGGCAGTGGGGTCTCTCCTGTCAGGTCAAACCCTCACTGGTGCTCCCTTTCTTGGGGACTTTTCTTTGTTCAGTCTCAAATGTGGGGAAACAAAGCCAGGGCAACCCAATCCTCTTGTGAGAAGGGAACCACAGCAAGGTAGCGGGGACTTGGGAAGGTCTTTCCTCTCAGGGACTCTGGGGGTGACAGTTAATCTCCCTGCACTCTGGTAATGTGTCTCAGGGCCTCGCCTGTGGGTCTTTTCTACCTGTAGGACTGAGGCACGGACGACCAACACGCAGCTACAGGCTGTGATGTTTGGTCCCCAGGGCAACAGGGAACGGCCTGAGCAAGAGAAGTGGCCAGACTGAGGGCTGGTGGGCGGGTGGGCACATCCTGTGCGAGACGGTATCCGTCTGTGAGGAGTGGATTGTCCAAGTACTTTCAACAGTGAGATTTCTGTGATAGGAAGTTACATTTAAAAACAGAATTACAACAAAAGCAACACAGACCCTGACGAGAAAATGGCGGTTGCCAGAGGGAGAGGGGTGGGGGAGGTGGAAGCAGGTAGTGGGGTCAGTGGACAGTGGTGAATTTACTGCACCGGGGTGGTGGGTGTGACGTGGTATATACATTTATCGAGACTCCTGAAACGGATCTAATATTGTAAATCAATTTTAAAAAATCACAAGTTTATAGGCAGAATCTATTCATGTGAGAATTCAGTGAGACAGACATTTAAGCACACTTTATGCTTTTACAATATGTATGTAATATCTCAAGCTGAAAATGTGCAAAGATGGTGTGACCAAATTAAGAAGAGTGGCGGCTAGCATTTCAGATCACTTTTCCTCATATTCTCAGCTTCCCCTGCATTTCCAGAATGAGCATGGTCTCTTGCCTCGCCTTCTCTCACCCCAGTCTTGGGCCCTCCCTGGCGCCCCAGTCCTGCTGGTCTGCAGATGCTCTGAGGTCCACATGCCCTAACGGCCTTTGCTTTAATGGTTTCCTCTCCCTGGAGCCTCGTCCGCTCGGCCTCTCACTCCCCGCCTTCCTCCCTCCCATGCCCTGAGTGAAGGCCTGCTCAATCTCCTGCTCTTTGCTTCCCAGGAAAGCCTCCCCTTCCTTCCCCCCACCTCTCTCCGGAAAGGGTCATGTTAGATTCCAGGCTAGTACTCAGAGCGGCCTGTCATTGTACATTGCTTCTGTCACTAGTTGTGAGCTGACCGATAAGATCCTCCGGGTTTTTTTTTTTTTTTTAAAGATTTATTTATTTACACATACAAGCTGGGGTACAGGCCAGAGGTGTGGGGGGGGGGGGGCGAGAGGGTTCACCAGAGACACAGTGGGGAGCAGAACAGGCAGATCAGAAATACACTGCTGAGGGGAGCAGCAGGCGAGGCAGGAGAGGTCTGCCGCACCATGTGGGATCTCCCCGGCTGGGCGTCGAACTCGCGTCGTGTGCTGCCGACAGCGCCACAGTGCAGCGCTCAACCGCTGCGCCACCGGGGAGGCCCGATCCTCCGGTTTTAAGAGGTGGCTGTACTTAATATTATGCTCTGGGCATTCAGACTGATGCCTGGTCCCTAACAGAAGCTCGAAAGAAATTGGATGAATCAATGTTGAATCTTCCCATTCGGTCATCAAATAACTGGTTTGTAAATGTTCACATCTTCAATGAAAGCCTCTCCCTTCTCTCTGCTGGTGTTGAGGGTGGTGCTGTCACGAGGCCCCATTGGGCTGGGAACCTTTGCTCTGCCCTCTGGCCCCCTCCTGGGACTGAGACCAGCATTGCAGCAGCAGAAATTAACCAACAAGCCAAAGCGGGCACGTAAAGAAGCAGCTGTCCGGGGAGGGGCAGCCCCACCTGCAAATCCCTTTGAGCAATTCGGTGTCTGCTCCTTTCAGGAGCAAGGAGATAGAACAGTTTTAAGGTTCATAAAACAGATGATAAACTGTCACAAGAGAGTGGCAGAGTATATGATGGGCTGGGCAGTCTGAGAGGGCTCGAGAATGAAAATAGAGCAGAGGTTAGCCAAAGATCTCGTCCAACCCAATAAAGCAAAAAGTGAGTGGGCGAAGGGAAGGAAATCTCTGGCCTGGAAGGGGAGCTAAGGCAAAGTAGGAAAGGGAAGGCAAAATGAGACAAATATGGGAGAAGATATAGAGCAGGCAGAGTCAAAGCCAAGTAGTGGAAAGCCGCATGAATTGGTGGTACATAGCTAATAAATGAAAATGTGAGGAGGCTGGGATGAGACAGCCCACGGAGAATGGAGGAATGGTTATGTCAAGAGGTGCACGCCATCTCCCCACCTCCAAAACACATGACCTCTAAGGTCACAGAGCTCCGCTCTGTCAAGTCCCTAGAACAAGCAGGTCCGAAGCACCAGGAAACCCCTCACTCTGGGCCGTGTGTGATCAAGCCAGGAAGTCTGCACAGATCTGAAAAGCAAAAGAGCTTAAGACCAACTATTTGTGGTCCTTGCATGGAGTTTATTTTGAGAGGGGAGGGAGACACAAGACAATTCCTTCCCTCTGGGGCCTGAGGAATACATGGCCAAGCTTTCTATGAGTGCAGGAAGCGAGGGAGGCACTGGGAGGAGTCAAAACGAGTAGAGTGTCAAAGGATTCCATCAACAGCTCCTCGGCCTCTGGGGATCCAGCCAGCAGGTTATTAATAATAAATACTATGAGCTTTTATTTTTATGATAGCTCCAGAGGAACGCACGCCTTCGACAATCATCATCCCTGACCTTATCACATCCCTTCCAGGGTGATACAAAATACCGAACAGTGATAAAGTGCTCTGTGCTTTCCAGAGAGTTCCTTCAACATGACCGGTCTTAAGCTTGCCACATCTGCAGATGGGCGAGGCAGATGTGTCCTTTGTTTGACAAAAAAGAGAGTGACATTTTGAGGGGTGAGTAATTTGCTCACGGTCACTGTGGTATGTTGAACTGTGTCCCCTGAAAAGATCCATTGAGGGCCTCCCTGGTGGCGCAATGGGTTGGGCGCAGTGCTGTGGGGCTGTCCAGAGCCACTGCAGTGTGGGTTTGATCCCCAGCCAAGGAGATTCCCACATGGCGCAGCAGACCTCACCCGCTGCTCCCCTCAGCAGTGTACTTCAGTCGATCTGCCTGTTCTGCTCCCCACTCTGTCTCTGGTGAATCCTCTCACTGTCCCACAACTCTAGCCTACAGCCCAGCTTGTATGCATAAATAAATCTTAAAAAAAAAATTAAAAAAAAAAGAAAAGATCCATTGAATTCCTAAGGCCTGTTCTGTCCATGTGATCTTATTTGGAAATAGGAGCCAGGGTCTTGGGAGATGTCATTAAGGTGTAAGTGAGGAGGAGTTTTCTACTGGAGCTAGAGTGGGCTCTGTGTCCCATAGGACTGATACCTTTATAAAAACAGAAGATACACAGAGAGCACGCCGCCCAGGTGACGAGAGAGACAGGTTAGAACAAAAAAGCCGCCTGCCTACTAAAGCATGAGAAAGAGCCTGGCGCTGTGGACACCTGGATTTTGGACGTCCAGCCTCCAGAGTGGTGAGAAAATCAATCTCTTGTTTTAAGTCACCAGTTTATGGGACTTTTGGGGGCAGCCCCTGGAAACGAAGGCAGTCACTCAGACATATGTTTTCTTTAGTCCACAAAATGCTTTAAAAAACTTTTTTTAATGACTTATGACATCAAAAAGCCAGGAGACATCCTAAAATATCAAAAGATCTGGCAGCTTCAGTCCTCTATCCTCACAAAGCAACAATGAACTAAAGTTGAGAGGCGGCAGAGTAAAATATCCTCAGTCCTCACCACACCCCATTGCCCCACACAGGGACCAAGTGACAGCTGCCTGTGATATCACTTTTGCAGTGCTGCTTTTCTTACACTCAACTTCACTTTTGTCTTCTGGATTACCTACCCAGTATGTAGCTATTTCAATACTTGATCCCTGACCCAATTTTTTAGTGTGTTCTTACTTGGGAGATGTATTTGTTTTTCCAGGGAGTATCACCCAGAAATGAAGCAAAAATGAAGGAATCTTTAGCTGCATTAAGATGACTGCCTCTGGGAAATTATTTTAGAGCAGGAAAGGGGGAATTGCTCACTTTGTGAAGTAATATTTGAAGGAGTTATAGGACAAATCAAAAAGAAGTTCACAATAGTGATTATAGTCGGAAAGCACAGAAATCCATTTACGAGGGAAAGCTATAACCAGATCCAAAAAATGGCTTAGATACATTCATGGATGATAAAGATGTACACAGACATCAGGAGGGAGTGGAGGCAAATCACAAAGCCTTCTTGCCCCTTAAATAGCCTCAGGGAGGTCGACCACCCCTTACCCTCACCAAGCCCTGGGCTTATATTTACTCAGAACAGCACTTAGTTTCAAATAAGCAACTAAAATAAATCTAACTACCATGGAAATCTCCTTTTCTCACCCCTGCACATAACGGAGAGATAGAAGGGGATAATTCTTCATGAAACAAATTTGTCTTGGAGGAAGTAGCCAGCCTTATGCAGCAGAAAAAACACTGCAATTAGTAACCGGGTGAGTCTTGATCTCCTGCTAAACAGCCTGAGCCTGGCCAGTCAGCTCACTTGTCTTCAGTTTCCCCCCAACTCAAAAATTAAAATATTCTTGTGAATCCCAAGGAGTTATGTGGCAGGTCCTTCAAGAACTAAGTGGAAGTAGTTGGCGGACCAGGCGATGGTATCTTGAGTGACTGACTAACCAAAACCACGCCCTAGACGAGGGAGGAGAGTGACGTGTACTGCATTTTGCTCTAAATGATCTGGCTCTCAAAAGCAAGACCCTAAAGGAACGACCAGCTGTTTACTAACCCGACAAAGGCGAATCCCAAGGGTGTCACACCAGCCCGTTCATGAATTACAATATTCTGACGCACACCAAGATGCACTCACTTGCTTTTCCAAGCATTCACGAGCTATTCTTTTTCAGGCCCTTGAGACTTTGGGGATGATTTTTGCCTCCTCTACACTTTCTGCCCTGCCAGCTCCCCAGAATGTACTGGCATGGGCCCTCGTGCCTGCTTTGCCCAGGGGACACACTCCCTCTCGCCTCCCAGTCCTTGCCCTGTCTTCCCTGTCTCGCCAGCAGCTTCTTGTTGTCTGTGGATCTGACGTCACCAGGGTTTCTCCAGATGCCAGGCCAATCCAGATGCCCCTCATTCCCTGCCCCCCAACCCCGACCTCCATGTACCAAAAGCCCAATGGAGCGTCCTGGCACCTGAGAGCCAACTGCCAGTCTTTGTAAATCTTAACACTTTCTTAGATTTGACACTGTGCTCATAAAATTATCTAGGCCTCCCTGTTCCAAGGAGCTCTTTTCTTTTAGTGGATAAATTAATAGTCCAGCTAATTTAACAGGTCTTAAAAAAAAAAGAACCTGTACACGTGTTAAGCTTCCGTGCTTATGAGAGAATCGAAGAGGAAACCAGCAGTTTTATAGGTGCCCCGGGACTGCATTTTACTCGGAAACATGAGAGATGATCAGGCTGCAGGCAGCTTGTCTGCACCTTCCAAAGCCAAAGAAAGGGCCACTTTGGCAGGACTACTGCATCCTCTGTTGTTTTCCTTGCTCTAGAATTGAGAGACACCGAGCCCAGCAAATGCCCTGGTGGGAAGGCCCCGAGCCAGTGGAAACTAAGGGCCCCACTAGGACACTCAGGAAGCCCTCAGCGCCAGGCCAGGATTGCTGAGCACGTCTCCATGTGGGGCCCCAGGGAAAAGCACGCGCGGCCATTGCCAGACAGTGGCTCCCGCCCGCGACTTGGTGTGCTAATTAGCAGTGGCGTTTGTCAGACTGGCTGTCATGCAGCAAAGGGTTGGAGGAAGCTGAATTAATTTAGGTGTGGCCATGCACTGAAAACGCTTTGCCTTGCGGAAATAATCAACCTCCTCCCCTCTTCCAAGAAGGATGAGTTTGAAAGTGTCACAAAGACAAATTCCCATTTGTGGCCTGCACCCCCAGTAAGAGTTGGCTTTGCAAATTGGAAGGCCAACAGGTGTGTGTAGGGAGCTCAGTTTAATGATGACGCTGGCCCGTATAAGAAACAAGCAGCCTGCTCTGGCGATGCTTCTGTTTTCCCACTCTTGAGAGAGACCGGCTCTCTTACGGGGAAAAAAATAAGCACGGCAAGAGTGATGATTACCTCTCTGCCTCAGTGCCATGGCGGCAACAAGAGGGTGACAGCAGAGAACTAGCCTCAGGCAACACGCAACATACCATGAGACAACCGTGTCTGCCTCACCCAGAGAGGCATGCACCAGTGCAGCCCTAAAGGGAAGGGCACACCCCTTCTTTTCAGGTGACAGTGCACGGGTAAACTGGTGATGGAAATTCTAGGGGGACTACACTGGGAAAAGAAAGCAAACATTATACAAAGATGAACAATGATGTTTATATATATACATACACACACACACATACATACGTGTATATATATGTATATATGCATATATTATTACACCAATGTTATATATATATATATTATATACATATAAAAACAATGATGTAATAAGTGAAATATGAAACAATGATGTGATAATATATGCATGTATATATATACAATTATGTTTTATATATATAAAGGAACAATGATCTAATATATATATGTAATAATATATATATAAATACCAAATAACAACTAAAAAAAGAAACATACATTTTATGCAAAATCTCCTGATTTTTAAATGTTGGCTGTTAACTTTTTAAAAAATAGATAATAAAGTGTACTGGTCAGATAATACACATTTTACCAAACTGGGACCTCCAGGACAGCCTTGCAATCTCGGCTCAAACTGCTGATTCTCATTCTCTCACCTAAATGTGCTGCGGATGTAGAAAACTCCAAGATATTTCCATTTCAGATGTTGACCTGATTTTTGAAGAAGGTACTAGAAAGCCAAGTTATCTGACACTCTGCTTGGGTTGTTCATTCACTCCTGTTTCCTTACCGTAGAAACAAGCAGGCTGGCAGAGACAAATGACCCCACAGGCACCCGACTGTCACATCCCAGGAGGTAGAGTGGGGAGCAGAGAAGTCGCCTAGTGCTCTGTCACCACCACATGCCAGGGTGGTATCTTGGCCCCAGACTAGCAGGACCCCACATCGCATCCTTCCCTTGAAATACTTTCTATTTTTTTTAAAGATTTATTTATGCATACAAGCTGGGGTACAGGCCAGTGGCGTGGGGTGGCGAGAGGGTTCATCAGAGACAGAGTGGGGAGCAGAACAGGCAGAGCGACAGAAACACACTGCTGAGGGGAGCAGCGGGCAAGGCAGGAGAGGTCTGCCGCGCCATGTGGGAATCTCCCCGGCCGGGCATCGAACTCACATTGCCGCTACCGACAGTTCCACAGCGCAGCGGTTCCACCAGGGAGGCCCTGAAATACTTTCTTATTTTGCCACATGACCCAGGACAATCTCCACGAGAGGTATCCTGATTTCATGCGTTTTTAACCTTTTCCTTTCTTCTTTCTGCCTAGAGAAACTCCACTCATTGATTGTCTCCCTTATTTGCAGCATTTTTGGGGGGCCGAATTGCCCTCAGTGATTCATGTTTTCTTCGCTGGCTGCCATTGGAGCACAAAAGCATCACCACCAAATCATTTCTTTAAAAATTCTACCAAGGAGGATTAGATGATGTTTTATTTCTAAAATGGCCTATAGAATGTTTGATTTTTACTTATAACTACATCTAAAAGCCAGAATTAAACCCAATTCCTAGATGGAAAAAAGTGATAAGTGGTTTAAACATTGTTTTAAGCCCAAATCAACAGAAAATGTGTTTGGATGCAAGCAACAGAAAATGTTACTTATGAGAAGTCAACATTAGTTAATTATCACATATGACACTGACTCTAGAATGGGTGTTAGAGTTAGTGCTGGGGTTCAAAAACGTTAGGATGCTGGGTGAGCATTTTGTGGTTCTCTCGACCATGCCATCATGCTTGCAAGACAGTAAGGGCAACCACAGACATTACACTTGCACCCCAAAATGTGCAGCAGGAAGGAAGGGGCAGAGGAAAAAAAATGACTTCTTTTCACAAATATCTAGCCTAAGATTTGGAATCAAAATCGTTTTCAGAGCCTCCAGGAGACTTCTCCTTTGTTGTACTTAGTTCTAACAGTCCCATGGAGACCCCTAAATGCATGGGAAGTTGAAAAGGGAGTATCTGTCAGAGCAGAACTGGGTTCCCATTACACTGGTCAACAAATTCTTACAAAAGTCATGTTACTGAAATAAAATTAGTCATTTCCTATCAATTTGTATGTGCTCAACACGAAAATAACAGTCAAATTCTAATTTTGGCTCTAGTTTTTCTGTAATCTGCAATAAATGGATGTTTACACCACAAAATGCATGCCAATAGTAATAGGCCTACAGTTAATACCTGTAAAAAATCAAATCATAGACTACTTCTTAGATTTCTTTGCTTGTCTCTTGCACAGCTGTTCAGGAATAGAATAGATGGAAGATGGTTTCCATTGTGCAAAAGCACAGCCTTAAGACTCAGTTTCCAAGAGTCTAGAAATAGTCTCCATTCTTGTGGGTCATGAGTGATTGCTAAGGCATTCATGAGGCCCTCAGTATCAGAACAGAATACCAGAGTACTTTCCTTTCTGAAGAAAGGCTCCAACCACTGGTGGCACTTTCAATATAAAGTAATTGTGACATCTTCTTCTAGAAGATTCCATTGTTGGAGTCTTGATCCTAACAATTCTGCCTTGTTCTTGGATAAGTCCAAATCATGAACCAGGTCATTTAGTTCTTCCTGTGTTAGTCTGTGTAGGGTTGATGATGCACCACAGTGAAAATCTGGATCACTGCATGCTGATGGAGAAGAAGAACAGGTCGGCTCACCCTTGTTCTCATCAGGTGACTCAAGAGAATATTCTGCTGGAGGTTCTGGAATGGGAAGTCCCTCACCATGTGGAACTGGTCTCAATGCAGACAGAATGTTTGGGTAGACTATTCGTTATTCCGCTGGAAAGAGGAGGAACCAAGCAGAAATAACAGTCTTTTATGTGGTTGCTTGGCTCTCTCCACACCATGGGGACTGCAAACAGCATTGATGGTCTTTTGGCATTTAACCACTGTGAAAGCTGTGTTGGACATGTAGCACAGCATATATGCGGGACCCAAGGTTTGTCTTGGTCACCAACCTTGCATCCGAAGTCAAGATGATAAGCCTTTTTCACTTGAGAAGTGAAACTTTGCTTCTGGTTGGAAACGTCACTTCCCCACAAATAGAGCAGAAATTGTCCACACTATTAAAGCACTTTTGAGGCATTACTGTTCTCTATTGTGCCTAAATGGATAAAATAATAACAATTCCATGGAACAGTAGCTTAAACTGTCTCACACAAAGTCTGAAATATTTTCAATGCTCAACCTTTCCCACAGGGCTTTCCATAGTGTATTGCTGACGTCAGCTTACTTCAGCAGTCGACTGGCAGTAGTATTGCATTGCATGAGAAAATGATGCAATCAATTCTGGATGATGTGTGCATGATGGTATTATGCAATGCAATGTGATATTACATCATTCTAGGCTGGTTTAGGATGTTGTTGCAGTCCTACTGCAACTTACATGGTGAAACATATAACATGAATTATATGAAATATCTTCAAAACGAGATCTAATAAAAAATTTTCAGGGTTATATTCATGTTCAGCACACCAAGATACTACAGATTAGGGCCTTTTAAAGTCAGTAACAATCTCACTGTTGACCAGTGTTACTGGCCTTTATCTGTCGTGAGTCAACCTCTACAGCTGGCAGAGGAACCTACTTACCCTCCTTATCTTTATCTGAAAAGATTCTGAGTTTCTGTTAACAGGGAAGGGATGGTCATATGGTTATTATACGGGCAAAGTATGCCAAAAATGAAAATTACAGAGTAAATATAATTGCCAAAGTGAAATGGCATGTGCCCAAGAGTTTTGAAGGAATTCAAGAATGAAGTCAGCCAAAATATGTAACCTACTTATATAAATGACCACCAATTATGAAGACTGGTTTACCAAAAATGCCCTCCCCCCCCCCATTCATGAGAACTCCAATGTACATTTGGAGAAATGGCTGATGGAGCCTATAATAAAAGGAGATGAGCCACTCTGAGACAAATTGTTTCAGTAACCCTTTTAACCAGTAGGTTATCACCACAATTGTTTACAACCACTATGATTAGAGTAAGTTAAAAATTGAGTTAGTGATAATGGGTCAATTAGAAGAGACTGGAGTGTAGGTTAGGAGAGAATGAATCTGAGAGACCAGATAAGAGAATGGTAAGTACTACAAGAAAATGGTAAAGAGAAATCCAATACAGAACTTCAACAATGCCATCAATCGTGTTAATTATGTGTGACTTGTCTGCAAGGAAAGCACCAAGTTAATGAGTTATACTCTAGGACAAAGCTGGCAAGTATATCTCACTAAGATCAGCTCTGGGTAAAAAGATAGTAGTGCAAGAATACTAGTGTAAAACTAGTGTATTAAAGAGTTTACCAGAATGAATTTCTGAGGGTCATTCAATTCAATGTCAAATATAGCTGCTACTTTATGAAGAATTGTTTAATATTTTATAAAGATCATCTGGTCATTCTGGGTCAGTTACGGTGACTGAACTTTCTGTACAGAAGGTGAGTGTGAAAATGTAAGTGAAAGATCTAAACATTTTGGAATGGCTTTTAGTGACTAACCAAGCTCTTAAAAATCACAATTCCACATGGATGATTTGTCTAAACCCCATCTCCCAGAGATCTAATATCTATTATCATAAAATACTCATTTTAATAGATGGTATAAAATATAAACATTCCCTACTAATGGGAAAGCAACATGGTTCAAACAAGAGAAAACTTGTGCCTACTTTTCAGAATTCTTTGAGAAAGGGAGTAGGAATTTAGATAAAGGAGAACAGAATTTCATAGAATTTCATAATAAAGTTTTCCCAATGACTTTTAAAATTTATAGAATGAGTTGTGATGGGATTGAGGAGATATGTTCATATGTAAAGAGCCATTTAAGGAACAAAGAGAATTTTAAGAGTCTCTGGGTAGGGCAGCATAATATGAAGAGCCTGGTTTCTCAAAGATAAGCACCAGACCAGTGCTGTTTAACATCTTTAAAAATGATGTTAAAAGAAAGGACATGGGGTGTCTCACAGATAACACCAAACTGGTAGGGAGCGAGAAGAGTCAAACTACTGAACAAAGATAGAGAAAACTCTTACAAACCTGTGCAATTCACCAAAAAAAAAAAAAAAATTGAAGATGCACTGTAGGTCTTTCAATGCCTTAATTCAAAGGTCTCACTGAAGGTAATGGCAAGGTAATGCATTGCTATATAAATTACCCAAACTTCCCATCCGGGATATCTCAGCAATGTGCTGCTAAAGTCAAAATCAACAGGCAACAACAAATGCTGGAAAGGATGTGGAGAAAAAGGAACTCTTCTACACTGCTGGTGGGAATGTGAACTGGTCCAACCACTATGGAAAGCTGTATGGCGATTCCTCAAACTGCTAAACATGGAGCTTCCATACGACCCAGCAATCCCACTTTTGGGAATCTACCCAAAGGACACAAAAACACTAATTCAAAAGGATACATGCACCTGTATGTTCATTGCGGCACTGTTCACAATAGCAAAGGTATGGAAGCAACCCAGATGTCCAAAAATAGATGATTGGATCAAGAAGATGTGGTACATATACACAATGGAATATTATTCAGCATTCAAAAAAGATAAACACATGCAATTTGCAGCGACATGGATGGAATTAGAGGGGATCATACTCAGTGAAATAAGCCAGAAAGAAAAAGAAAAATATCGAATGGTTTCACTTATAACAGGACTATAAGGAAACCAAATAGGAGAGAGACACTCAGCGGGTAAGGGGGTGGGGCGGGGGAAAGGGAAGATAAAGGCACAAAATGGAATAGAAAAGAACACAAGGGACCACGGAGGTGGAGCATGGGTGAATTGGTGGTGGGTTACCCAAGGGGAATACAAAATGTAAAAGACATAAATAACAATTAAAATATATATTTAAAAAAATCAATAAAATGTTGGTCACCATCAAATGTAAATTTTAAATGGGGCAGATGGGTTTACCTTTTCTTTATATAAACTATAACATTGCAGTTTTTTTTAATGCCACATTTGAGTCTGTCCTTAAGATGTATATAATTGAACTGAAATGCCAGGTAAGGGTAGTTAAAATGGTTTCCAGGATATCTGAGCTATTATCTGAAGATAGAATTCCAAAAAGCTTGAGTATTTTTATCTATAAAATAGGGGCTCTTTGCTCTCCTTATACATTGGACAACTTTGGCATTCTAGTGAGTGTATAGGCACCTTCTGAGGATAATATACTTAAGAGTATAAAATAGAATACACTGCACTACTAAGAACCAACTGTGATGATATCTAAATTTCAAGCTTTTTTAATAAAAAAATTGGTGACACAGTAATTTATAAATTTTATTATCACAGTAAGCAACAAAATCTGATGGCATTTCTAAGAACTGCCATAGCTGCAAAGGAATGAGGAGCATACATGGTATTTCTACGTATGCGCAACAATTATAACATAATATGAAAATACCGGTGATGTCTATTTGTGACACAGTAAGTCCTCACTTAACATCATTGATAGGTTCCTGGAAACTATGACTTGAAACAAAACAACACACAGTAAAAGCAGGTCCTTGAATAACATCTTTTTATTCAGTGTAGGCTGGGAGTGTTTTTTCCCATCAACAATATAATGAGGTGACAATGAGCGAAATATTATTCGAGGACATGCTGAACTTGTAATGGAAGAAAATACTAACGTGCAACTAGATGTCAGTGAAAATAAATATGTCATTTTTCCCATCCAGATTCATGAACCCCCTTCTCCCATAGGCCCCTTGGGGGGTTGGGAGCCCAAGGTTAAGGACCATAACAACAAGAGCTGAGAAAGAACAATGTCTATCACATATTAATGATGTACATAAAATCAACCAACTTGCTTCACATGTTCACAAACATGAAGACAGGTGGGGCGAAAGGCATAACAAACATGAGTAAAGTGAATTTATGGTCTAAAAGGGACAATTTTACAAGTCTTATAGAGATGTGCACCTCATTATTTCAGTAGATTATACTGACTGGAAATATGACAAAATTCAAAAGAGGCTGGGAAAACTTGCCAATTTTAGCTATAACAGGCTCCTGAGAGAGGAAAGTTGGAGGCACTTAACCTTTAAGGATGGCATTAGGAAAGATAATAAACTTTCATGTAGGGATATCGCATAGTAGGAGCTAAAGTTGGAGGCAGTGAATCTGAGGCGGTACCACAAAGTTTCCTTCTTTAAGAACTCACTCTTGTTCTGAATCAGTTCTTTTCTCTGTTCATTATTAAAACCATTCACTGTTCATCACTAAAGTACCATTGACAACAATTGCATATGTACATTTAGCCACAGACCTCAGCTTCAGATGCTTAACACTAAACACTTGTGCTTTAGTTGTTGATTTAAGATGTATTTTATAGAACACATATTTTCAGTGAGGGAAGCAAGAATGATTCTAGGGCCCAGAGAAGAAGTTGAAGGGAGTGAGGGGTGGGGTCAGAATGCCAAGGATAGCAAGGTTCCAAGTTGTCCAATTTTGAGAATAAGAGCTATAATTAAGAAGTCACCTGCACGAAGGCATGTCAGCACCCTGGACAGCTCATCTTAGGCTGGCTTTGCCCAGCTTTTGTTCTCACAGGAACTTTAACCTGCGATGAATGTCTCATCCTGGCTCACTTGGCTGCACCCTGCCCTTCCTACCCATTACCTACCCCACCCAAGAATTAAAAGGTCCTGAAAATGTTATTACAGTTTTGTGGCTTCACGGCAGGAGGAAGGCCTGTCTGGCCATTGTTCTGATTTTGTCCTCAGATTTTCCAACCCTTTGACTCCCTTTATTTCCTGAGTTAGTCAGCAAGTCTGAACAGCAGCCAAAGCCCTGACAATATTAGCAAGAACATTTGATTCCCTTCAATAAACTGGAGACAGTCCTGAAAAATGATCAGTATTCACCCAGGCACTCTCTCTCTGCCTTCCCAAGGGACAGCACTTCATTTCTTCCACCCTTTCAGCACAGCAGTAGCTAGTCTAATTGGGAAAGCTCTTTACTCAGTCTGGCTGCCTTTAGTGAATTTCTTTCATTAACATGAACAACTTTGTTTCCTCTAAGAAAAGATTAAAAATACTCAACAGGTAAAAAAAAAAATCTTAAATAGAGAGCAGCTAGAATCTTTCAAAACTGTAAGGCTATTCAAGATCAGTTCACAGAAGGGGTGGAGAAGGTAGGAGACTTGGCATCCCAAAGAGATGAGAGAAGAGGGACAAACTCAGATAAACACCTGCGGAGGAGGCGGTTCAGATGGTGAGGGCTCAGGAATAAATGAAGGATGTACAAATGGAATGGGAGGGGGAGCACAAGTGGGAACCACAGAAATCACTGAAGTGAAACTAGGAAGAAAGAGTGGAACATAAAGATGGGTTGCCAAAGAAGGCTCTTAAGGCTTTAAAAAGTTTGATTTTGGAGATTAAAAATGGAAGGATGTGGGTGAATGGGTAGGAAAAAAATGCCAAAGATTACAAGAAACACTCCCCAAAGAAAATAACTCTTAAGCACACACACATTCACACATGCCCCTGTACACACATACGTATACACACAAGCACACTTCTCATTTACTTGGTCTATACTGGGATTTATAGGTTGCTTCATTATTTTGTCAGAACTATACGCCATGCCAAATGTAAAGTTCTAGCACTATGGCTAGGACTGGAAGAAAACTTGCTTTGTGTAAGATAACCACTAACACCGAAACATTGCTGAAAAGACCGTAAGTTCCTTGATGTTCTTTGAGGATAATTTATTCTAAAATAAGCAAATAACAAAAAAATTGACAGAAGTTAGAAGGTTATTTTAAAGTTAAAGCATAACAGGGCCACCCTAGTGGTGCAATGGGTTCAGCGCAGCACTATGAATCTATCCAGAGCCACTGCACCAAGAGTTCAATCCCCAGCCAGGGAGATTCCCACATGGCACAGCAGACCTCACCTGTCTCAACCACTGCTCCCCTCAGCAGTGTACTTCAGTCAATCCCCCTGTTCTGCTCCCCACTCTGTCTCTGGTGAATCCTCCCACCCCCACACCTCTGGCCTGTACCCCAGCTTGTATGCATAAATAAACAAATCTTTTTTAAAAAGTTAAAGTATAACACACATTTAACCCTTGAGCAACACAGGGGTTAGAGGCACCACCACACACAGAGTCAAAACTCCACTGGTAACTTTTGGCTCTCCCCAAAACTTACCTACTACTAATCTGCTGTTTACTAGAAGACTTAGCAATAACATAATTAAGTAATACAAATTTGCATTATATATATTAGTACTATAAAGTATGCTAAATAAGATACTAAGAAAATCACAAGAGAAAATCCATTTGCAGAACTGTACTTATCAATACTGTAAGTTTACATGCTCTGTATACAGGAAATCCCATATAAGTGGGCCTGCACAGTCTGAAGTCACATTGTTCAAGGGTCAAATGTTCATTAATATTCAAAGCATATACACTGCCACTGCCTACTGAAGTCTTTTTTTTTTTTTAAGATTTTATTTATCTATGCATACAAGCTAGGGTACAGGCCAGGGGTGGCGTGGGGCAGCGAGGGTTCACCAGAGACAGAGTGGGGAGCAGAACAGGCAGAGCAACAGAAATACACTGCTGAGGGGAGCAGTGGGTGAGACAGGAGAGGTTTGCCACGCCATGTGGGAATCTCCCCAGCAGGGCGTCGAACTCATGTAGCCGCTGCCAACAGCTCCACAGCGCGGCACTTAACCGCTGCACCACCAGGGAGGCCCATCCTACTGAAGTCTTTATAATTCAGAGGCCATAAACTGTGGACCAAGGTAGTATGGGAAGAAGACTCTAGATCCCTTGAAGCCAGCTGTAAGGATGAAGGCTGCTTCTCAGTTTTGCTTTGCAAGGAATTAGATGTTCACATTTCATTCTCTCATTTGATCCTCCCAACCTTATGAGGTAGAATGTATAGGTTTATTCTGGTTTAGGTAATGAGGGAACTGAGACTTTGACGAGGGGATGAGACTTCCTCAAGGTCAAGTGGCTATTAAGCAGCAAAGCAGCATCTCTGGCATCAAGTTCAATGATCAATATATGATACCTTGCTGCCTGCCCATCAAGATAATTGAAATGTACTCAGCATTTTCCAGTTTTCTTCTCTTTTGATTCCATGCATTCAATTAGTATTATTCATTATATGTTAGTTGGTGGAGAAAGAAAGTTGTAAAGAAAGGTCCCTTGTCTTGGAGAGATTTCACATACTGAACAAAACTGGAGTAAGAGAAGACAAGAACAAAGCAGTATGCATCTAATGGGACAGGCAAATGGGGCTCACACTGAGGTAGGCAGCAACAATGTATGCTTTGAGTTCTTAAATAATGGGCTTTTAACAACCTACCTTCAAGGAAAGTTAAAGTCACTAGGCAAACAAGAAGGACAGAGGTTGTTCTTATCAAAAGGCCCAACACAGGTAAGGCCGGAGATTGAGGAAGACAGATATGTGTTCCAGAAACCACCAATGATCTAGCTTTGCTCAGGAATAAAATGTGAGATGAACCTGGAGAGAAGGTGGCTTGAGAAGAATTTCAGCTCAAAGGGGTCTTGCGAAGATCTTCAGCTGCGAGCCTTGCATTAGGCTGGGGTTGGGGGAGGTCCATGGAAGAATTTTACAGGGAGCCCCATGACCAAATGTGCATGTCAGAGGACATTCTGGCAATAGTGCAAACTTAGCCAACAGCTTGGCAGAGAAGGAGGCACTGAAGCAGTGAGACCAGGAAGGAGGCCGTGCTGTAGTCATGGAAACAGATGAGGAACACTGAGCTGAGGCAGTGGTGGAAGGGATGCCTCCAGGAGGCATTTAAAAGTAAATCTGTGGGGCTCTGTATTTGAATATAGGGACTAGGGAGACCCAGCTACCTGAATGTTAAGTAATTTGAAAGCAATTGCAAATGCCTGAACAGGTTGTGTTACATTCTTCTTGGGTTCTCTCTTTTCTCATACTGAGCCTGGCATGTTGGGGGCACTCAAAAAATTTCCTTAAAACTCTTCTACACTGCTGGTGGGAATGTGAACTGGTCCAACCACTATGGAAAGCTGTATGGCGATTACTCAAACTGCTAAACATGGAGCTTCCATACGACCCAGCAATCCCACTTTTGGGAATTTACCCGAAGGACAGACAAACACTAATCCGAAAGGATACATGCACCCGTATGTTCATTGCGGCACTGTTCACAATAGCAAAGGTATGGAAGCAACCCAGGTGCCCAAAAATAGATGATTGGATCAAGAAGCTGTGGTACATATACACAATGGAATACTATTCAGCATGGAAAGAAGGTAAACACATGAAATTTGCAGCGACATGGATGGAATTAGAGGGAATCATACTCAGTGAAATAAGCCAGAAAGAAAAGGAAAAATATCGAATGGTTTCACTTATAACAGGACTATAGGGAGGCCGGGTGGGAGAGAGACACTCAGCGGTGGGGGGGGTGGGGGGAGGGGAGGATAAGGGCACAAAATGGAAGAGAGGAGAATACAGGGGACCATGGAGATGGATCACGGGTGAATTGGTGGTGGGCTGCCCAAGGGGAATACAAAATGAAAAAGACATAAATAACAATAAAAAAAAAAACTTCCTTAAAATCATTCCTTGAAATGATTCTCAAATTGCTTATGTGCCTCTGCACTTAGAAGGGGGGATATATCAGCTGATTATTTGTTGCCTAGTTCTAGGAATACCTGATTCAGGGTTCTAAAGTTGGTGGGGGGGTGCTCAAAGAAGTCATAGAATTAGGAAATTTTCCAAACTTACAGAAAATGACATTAGGAGGAAAAGTAGACATTTAGAAATGGTGAAGTGATGTTAAATTTTGGGCAAATTCTTTGCAAAAATGGTTATGCTCATACTGTTATCTCCCCTGTGTCGACATTCTCTAAGTGTCTTCCATGAAGTGGTGGAGTTTGTTTCCCCATCCCTTCAGTCTGGGCTGACCTTGTTACTGGCATTGAGTAACAGAATGCAGCAAAATGACCTTGTACTTGCATTTGTGAACCTTGCACACCATTTCTTTCTCTCAGACACTTGCCCAGCCACTGTGAGAACAAGCCTGGGTTGGCCCGTTGGAAGATGGGAAACTATGGACAGAGACAAGGAATTCCAGCAGAGGCCATTCTGGACCAACCATTCCAGATGAGGCTACTCTGGCCCAACCATTTCAGGACAGGTCATTCTGGACCAGCAGACCCTAAGCCAACCTCAGCTGACTATGGATGCATGAGTGAGCTTCTGGAGAACTGAACTGCCCAGCTGAGTCCAGCCCACATTGTCAACTCAGAAACTTGTAAGTTAAATAACTGTAGCTTTAAGCCACTAAAGTTTTGGGGTCAATTGTAGAAAAATATAAGGACTATCTTTGTAAAAAAAGAAATTTCTTTTTGACATCTGGCTTTGAAGGAAATTGGTGCTACAGAAGAAGACCCATTTCAGAAAGCGTCCTGGTTGTCACACTGCTAACCCCACGCCCTACTACGTACAATCCATCCACCATCCACATGCAGAAGAGATTTGCTCAAAAGGATGCCACAAGGTAAGCATATCATATGCTGTAGGGGGGCTCAGTTATGGCTCCACCATTTCTAGTGGTGGGAGTTCTCTGAAAGATGGATAAAGCATCTGTAGTTTTCAAGCGACCAGGGGCTTATTACTAAGTGTTGCTATTCTGAGCCTTGGGACTAAAGCACTATAAAACCTTCAGAGAAATGTGTGTGTGTGTCTGTGTGTGTTTGCACACATGCACATCTGTGTGTGTGAAAACAAGAACCCACGCAAAAAGTGTATATGGATATTTAATATACTTTGCTGTTGTCTGAAATCTTTCATAATTTAAAATAAAAATTTTAACTTGGTAAAATATGTATTACCTTTTTTTACTGTAATAACATTATTTTAATTCCCTCTCTTACACTGTTCCCAGGGGATCTATGCTAATATTGCTTTTTCTGCTCATTACAATGTTAGAAGATAAAAGGTCAACACTCCATATTTAATATATCCCTCCTTTATGGTACTTATTTATTAACTCATTCAACAAATCTTATTAAGCATCTTCTATGTACTAGGTACTGTTCTGGGCAATAGATGCAGCAATGAACAAAACAATGTCCTCCATCACAGTTTACATTCTAGTGGAGAAGAATAAAATACAAGTAAATATGTAATCATTCCTGGAGCAACATATGCCATAAAATAAAAGAAAAAAATGATGAGGGACTAGAAAGGTTCTGAGAGGGCTCCTTTAAAAGACTCTGTCAAACAAAGCCTTGCCAATGATGAAGCATCAGAGCAGAGCCTGGATGAAAAGACACGGGAGGCAGAGCACTGTCATAGAACATGGGTTCCACGTCTGGGTCTTTTGTACACTGTGACATCTTGAATATAGAGACCATACCTTTTCATCTCTGTATCTTCAAGCCCAATGCAAGCCAGAAACTCAACAGATTTTCCTGGTACAATGGTTGAATAGGGGGTGGCTGAAAGGTTAGATAGGTGGGTGGATAGATGGCTGGTGAGGTGGGGGGGGGTGGATGGATGTGTGGGTGGATGGATGAATGAGTGGGTGGGTGTGTGGGTGAGTGGATGGATGGGTGGGTGGGTGGATGGATGGATGAATGGATGGACAGATAGGTGAGTGGGTGGGTGAGTGGGTAAGTGGATGGATGGGTGGGTGGGTGGGAGTAGGTGAGTGTGTTAGTAGATGAATTCTTCTTTGGGGCTCTGATAGTAATGGGAACTCAGTAAATGCTAAGTGGAGCCACCAGTGATGCTTAATATCTCATTCTGCCTCCCTGTACCTCCCATACTCTGCTGCTATATTTTTCCATTGTTTCACAGCATTGATTGTTTGAGACATATCAGATAACTGACCTACTTGTTTTGTTTATTGCCTGCCTGCATCCCATCACCAGAATGTAAGATTCACAAGGACAGGGATCTGTGTTCTACTTGTTGTCAGAACCCAAGCACCTCACCGGTATCCAGAACACAGTAAGAGCTTAAAGCCCAAGTTGCATGTCTAAATGTGACCTTGTCCATCTCAGACTCCCTAATGGTCAATCAAAAGTGTGTGATTTCTTTCCTGCTTAGCATCTATGAGATGTCTGCTTTCGGGATGATCCATCGAGTCTTTTGTTCTACCCAGACACTGTAGGCGCATCAAAAAGAGAATTGAGACAGGCCCTAAGAGTAATTTACATTTAAAAAATATATACCATTTTCCTGGTACAAGTTAGACACACAGAGAAAATATAAATCAGGAATAGAATAAATCCAAAAAATATATAGACTGCTTCAGGCTTATAAATAAAAGCTAAAGTGTCTATTATCTATGAACCAATAACAACATCAATTACCTAAGAAATCAAGGGAGTACAAAGAGTCTGATGGAAAAATTACAAAATATATCAAACCATTATTTGTAGCCTTTTTCCTTTTTCTGCTTGTCAATCATGTGGGAACATACCCGGGCCTGTCTGTCAACGGTCTCCAGCCCCCTGGAGCCCCGTTATGAACTCTGTCTTTCACTGTCCTAACAGGACTCTGACAGACTCCTTGGTGTTGGTTCTGCTCACGCATGCTCTGCTGCCTTTGTAACCTAGTTAAGCTTTCATTATCTTAACTAGGGTAAAGCTATTCTTTCTCAGACAAAATCAGTCTCCACTCAGGGTAATACACATTATCTAAAATTGCTCCTTTTCTCTGCAAGTCCATTTCAAACTCTCATATTCTGATTTCTTTGTAACCTAGTTAAGGTTTCATTAGCGTAACTAGGCTGGAGATATTCTTGTCAGTTAAAATTTGCTTTCAGCCTGAAATTATCCACACTCTTTCTGAAATGGCTGCATTTTTCTCCGAGTCGAAATTAGATGAACTCATTTCAGGCTTCTCTCTCCCTAAATTACAATTTGCCAAGATGGCCCAGAGATGGTACCCTTCTTCCAGACATCTGTATTTCTGTTCCTACTGGACACCCTGGTTGGAATGCCATTTCTGCCCAGCCCTCCCCCTCCCCCCCGCCGCTGCCCGGCTGTCCCCCGAGTAGCTCGGCACCCTTCCTGGGACACCGCACCCCCCCCCCGCTGTGCATCACCCATCTGACGTACGTGTTAAATGCACCAGATTGCTGACATCTTCAGCTGTGATCCCGGGACACCTTCACAGGGGCTGGGCTTTGTTACAGAAGCAGCTTTGAGTCATTGACTTCGGCGATCTCATTTTTATAGTAAAACAAAACTGCATAAATTAGCAACAAATAAAAAAATCAAAAAACTAAAACAGCCCAATTATGGCAAAAGCCAAGACTTCAGTTAAGACAAAAAAGTTTTGAAGATAGAAATAAAAAGACTTGGCTAATAAAATGCTCACAGGGAAGCTATAGAAAAGGTGCTGTTGCTAAGCAGGGCTAGCTCTGTTGAAACCCTTTTCCAACTAGTGTGACTATTGTTTTTAAGAGTTCTGCAGTAATTAGATGTGGGCCTTTGGAGATTAAATTTTGAAAGGTTTTATGACAGAGGCTGTTTGTGAAATCATCGTCCCTACGTAACTACAGCGACAAAGCCAGATTGTCAGGGTGGTTTGTCTCGGGGTTGAATTCATTATAATCACATCCCACTGCTGGGCATGGCTGGCGGAGCAGGGGGGCATTCAGGAAGTGGGAGAGGAGAGGAGGACAGGAAGGAGGAGAGGAGGACAGAGGGAGAGCAACGGAGACACAGACGACCGGTCGACCTTTTGCATATACTTCGACTTCAAGCAAAGAGTGGAGTAGGGGTTAGTAGGACGAGGGTTGAGACTGCTGGGCCCGTCGCCACCCCAGTACCGCAGTACCCCACTCACAGCTCTCCGCTGTGAGCATCTTGCTGCGTGGAGTGTGGGGCTGGACCTCAATGGTAGGTGTTTTTGTACGATGGGACTTTTTGACACAAACCAATTGTGCTATCCAGTGTTTGGCCAACCCAGAGTGGTCTCCCGTGCTAAAGAAAAATGGGGCTCAGTGGGGGCACCATAGAGACTGTAAGCATACCTCCACAGTGCCACATCCCAGAGAGAGCTCAAGGGACGAGTTCTCTGATTCTCTAGTTTTAGAATCTATGCACCATACTCGCCACACTCTATTAAAATTTCATGGAAAACATAGGTAGAACCTGCTCTAGAAAATTCCTTAGGGCAGGAGATAATACCCTTTTCTTTGTGAGTCATCTATGTCATAATAGAAATGAACTTCCTAATAGGGAAAAAAAGGCAACTCTTTGTGTGTGTGTGTGTGTGTGTGTGTGTGTGTGTGTGTGTGCGCGCGCGTGCACGCATGCAGAGATACCCATATCTACACTTGGGGTAGATGCAATAAGGACTGAGAGGAGCTACAGTAACGACACAGGATTCCTACTTGTAAGATGCTTAAAAAAATAGCAGGCTGACACAAAACTGGCTGCGAGTCAGGCTCTGGAGGTGGGGACTGTCCTAAGGGGGTTGGTCTTCTAGGCAACATTTCCGATGCATTAGGTAAGAAAGCAGGTTGGGTAATAACACCAGGGTTGACAGATAACTTCCAAGAACTGTTGGAAAGGATGCCAAATGGTACTCAGGTCTTTGTTTCTTAGTTTTCTCTACCTGATGTTCTGCAGCCATATTTACTGTCTTCCATAACATCTATTTTTGTAAAGAGCTACTTTTGACTAAAATAAATAAGTGAATAAAATTTATTCATTGATATTCATTCAATTTATTCATTTATTTGATGAATAAAGTCTGGAACACCTGCCACATAAAGAAGTACATTTCTTATTTCCTGCCACCTGGTGACAAGATGCCAAAATGCAGGTTAACTCAAGTGTAGAATGAGAAATGGTAGTGCTATAAAAACAACCAGCAAAGATGTTTTAAATAATCACTTATAATTTGATGTAAGAATGAATCACACCAACTCCCTCAACTTTGTTTTCTTTGCAATATATTAATTTTCCAACCACATCCAATCTCCTTTTTTGCATTTTCTATGAAATACTAACCAGTTTACCAAACCATCACCTAGTGAGGGGGATGACAAAAATCACCTAAGAATTGGATATTAAAAGGACACTACCAGCTAAGGCCCACACCACAGCTGATTCTGGGATAGTTGGTGCACAGTAACTGACTTACACTGCTACTTCTCAGTAGCTTGGCAAGGAAAGAGACAAACACTGCAATAAAAAGAGTAGAAAACAGAGTGGTGGTAGGGACGTCCACCTCTCCAGAAACTCACTGAAAAAATACTGTCATCTAGAAATCATTGATACTCGAGTTCAGAGATTTTATCACAAAATTACCAATTTCCTCTGTAAATGGATTTGTAAATATAGACACTTTTGATACATAATGTTACTAATTCAGTTACTACTGATAATGAATTTGCCCAGGGTGAGGTTGGAAGGCAGCTGTCTCTATCTAGAAATGGAAAAAGGGTGGGGAGAGGGGTTTCTAAACAAAGTACCCATAAAAATGAAAATGCATTTGTAACCTTTTACTTTAGGACATAATCTCTTTCTAAGCTCTTTTTCATAACACATTTGTATGCAATGTGCTAATTATGATTAGCTTTCATCTCTTCATAAAAGTAGAGCCTATTTCTGTACTATATTTTGTTAGTCATTAGTTCAAGTTCATTAACCAACTTGATGTCAAATCAGAGATGTGGCGGGGCCTGCGTCCACCCCGTAACTTCACAAAGAGAACCTGGAGTCCTGGAGAGTCTGCTGCCGTGTGCCAGGTACACACGTGTGCCAGGGTCACGGCCAGAAGCCAGACCTTCTGGTTCCCGAAGTTCTGAAAACTTTACTCTCTGGGGCCTCCCTGGTGGCACAGCGGTTAAGCGCTGCGCTGTGGAGCTGTCGGCAGCAGCACCGCAAGTTCGATGCCCAGCCGGGGAGAATCCCACATGGCGCAGCAGACCTCTCCTGCCTCGCCCGCTGCTCCCCTCAGCAGTGGATTTCCCTTGATCTGCCTGTTCTGCTCCCCACTTTGTCTCTGGTGAACCCTCTCACCACCCCACGCCTCTGGCCTGTACCCCCCAGCCTGTATACAAAAATAAATAAATCTTTAAAAAAAAAACAACAACTTAACTCTCTGGTGGACTTCAAACTGATTTATGAATCTGCAGAGACCTGAGAAGGTGGGTGCTGGGCCTTTCAGGTCCATCTCTATCAGTTTCACACTTTGACCTTCCTTCTAAGTAATCTGACTTAAAAAACAATCTGTGGATTAAAAAGTTTTAAAAATCACATTTAAAAAATTCCGAGCTGCCACATTTTCTAAAATAAGCTGGAAACTTCTCATCACTCTTCACTGTAGAGTAGAATGCTATACAAGTTGCACCCCTTAAAATGTCATCTGAATCTTAGTGACTGAAGGGCCAGCACCAGAAGTTCACAGTTCAGGCCTTGCAGTCGGACCTGAGTCCTCCACCTCTGGCAGCACAGATGGGTCTTGACCACTCTGTCCCTTGGTGTCCTGAGCTGCAAAAGGGGACTGACAAAATTTGCCAGCAGAAGAGGTTCAGTGAGATCACCCAAGCTCACGACTGCTGCTGTTGACACAGTCATTACTAGGCAGAGTCACCCCTGGCTTAACACCAGAGGACAGAATTTTAGATCGGTATATAGTGAGGGGGTCAACACACTCCCTATTTTCAAACTTAGTACAATTCAGACTGTTTTGTCCTCTGTGGCACGAATAAGTAGTTTTTCTTTGCTCCCAAGGTTTGGGAAGCACAGGCCACGGTCACAGAAGCCCAGAGAGTTCAGCCAGCCCTGCAGCCATCACTGCGCAACAGCCGGGGTGCAGAGAGCTGAGCAAGTTTTCCCATCACAACGGCGGCCTGGGCTCAAGCCTGATTCTGAGCTGGGCAGCTGGGGGGAGGTCAGAGGCCAGGCACGAATCTCACCTCAGATTCTCTGGTCGCCCGATTTGGGGAGTGCCAACCCACAGGGGCTCTGGTGAAGGTGGGGAGCGGGGCGGGGCTCATCTGGTTTTGGAAACTTGGAGCGAGCATCCAGGGGCTAGACAGAGGGGTATCATTTCATTTCATTTCAGGGCAGGATTTGCACAGTTATGTGTGCGGCCTTGGCAAATGCACTGCCCGGGAGCAGTGAGATGGATGAATCAGACTCCTGAACGAAGGACGGCCCAGTGAGACAGCTAGAGTGGAGGGCAGTGGTTCTCAAAGCGTGGCCCCTGGACCAGCAGCATCAGCGACACCACGGAATCATCTACGCTGGCAAGGTCTGTGATCCTTTCACGGGCGAGGATACTGAGGAGAGTGGTGAAGGAACATCTGGGGTTAGAGATGCACATCTCCAGCCTCACCCCAGTCTAGCGAATCCAAAAGCCCGGACGCCGGCCCAGAATCTATGCGTTAACAAATGTTCCAGGTGATTCTGATGTGCATTTGAGAATCAGCAGTGTCGATGATTTTAAGGGGAGCAGCTAGAGGCACGTAATCAGTGATGGGCAAAATAATGACCGGAAGCAGGCACTCCTTCAGGATGGAGAGCCTGTATAACCAAACCCCTGGCAGGAAGAACCTACCAAGAACCAGAGTGTCAATCAAGCTGAGAGGAACTGGAGACTGCCAGAGGGTTTTCACACCTCACTGGCTACAAAAACTCAAATGCAAAAAACAAACAAACAAACAAAAAAACTCACAGGAATGCCTGAGTCATCCATACATAAGAAGAGTTTGTTTAAGTGGCTCCTTACTTGCTCTTCTTTGTCCAATATTTGTTTAAACTCACCCCAAATAGGTACCCTGTCAACCAGGGAGCACATAACCACATGAACACACACTAGCCTGGAATCTTCCTTCCCTGAGGTCCTTAGAAGACCTGGGCTGGGAGGGGAGCTTTATCCCAAGGAGGGAATGAGCGCTGGTACAAGGAGCAGGCTCCTTAGGCCCAGTCCAAGAGATTCCTCACTCAGCAGGGCTCTGTGAATAGGATTTTATTTTTGAATCTGCATTTTTAACAAAGGTCTCCACCTATGCTGGCTTAACTGTCCCTCAAATGACAGTTTGCGAAATCCTCGTGACTCACTCATCCAGCAGCAGGTTGGAAACAAAGACACTGAAAGATCTATTATTCCTCTTTCATTCAACATGCGCTTGTTTTTAAATCATATTATTGCTGTAATTCATACATTTCTCCTAGAAGACAGAGGGGGAATCAAGCCTAATTTCTGAAGTGGAAAAAAATGAGAACACAAAAGTTTAGGAATTCTCCAGATCAAGGAAAGATGGAACTGGTAGAAAGGTACTGAGAGGTTTCTGGGGCTTCTCCAGATAAGAATCTAGAAGTTTTTTCCTTCTAGATAGAAAAGAGATGCATTTCAATTCCATTTTTCCCTGAAGTCAAATAACTGAAATGATTAATCACTGAGCCTCTAGAGAGGGCTGATGGGGACCCTGGTGGTCATCCTGTCCCCCTCTCAGTCCCTGCACGGAGCCACCCCTTGACCTTGAGAGCTGAAAACACCCCAATCACAAGGCAATCAGTCCTCACAGTGAGATGAGAGTCACTTTTCCTTCCTTAGAGAGAAATGAGAGACTTGCCTGCTGCCTTCAGACTTAAGATTCTTTTCTTTTGTAGGCAAGGTGATGAGCAATTAATGAGAAACCTTAATTGGATGGTGCAATTAAAACAGGAGAAAAAACAGAAGACAAAGCCTTATCCCTTTTCTTCTTCCTATTTCCCTCCTCACACCTCTGGCCTCTCCACCCACAGCACTCAATAGGTTAACGCAGCAAATGAGAAGAGGCGAAGAAAGAAAACCCCATTTTGTTGTTTTTTAATCCTTAGATGTCATCTTATTCCTTCATTTTTGTGGCCTTTTGTCTCTGCCAGTTTCCATAGCAACGACAACCAGCAAGTGGTTTGCATCTCTCTCTCCAGCTCGAGCACAGAAAACTCCAAATGGGGTCAAAACCAGCTTTGGGTTGATGAAGAAAGTAGGAGATGCATTTCCCTCCCCTCTGTGTTTGTGTGTGGATTTGTGTGAAGGTGTGTATGTTTCTGGGAGTGGGTCTCATTCAATCTGTTTCGGCTGCAAGTGATCTTTTAAGAGCTTGTCTTTGTTCCCAAAATGAGGGAAGGGAGCAGTGAGTTTCATGTTTAGCCTCATCTTGGAAAACATAGATACATAATTCATGTCATATTGAAAAAATAAGAAGGATCAAATGATCTTGCAGGAAAAAATAGCATACAGTCAGTCTCCTGTACACACGGGGAAAGAATTTTCTGCAAGTGCACCAGCCTCATGTAATATTTATAGAATGCATAAGCGACCCACCAATTAGGTGGTCTCAAGGCAGTGATGTTTGCTTTTACTTTATACTAAAGTACGTATCTGTTACAATGCTGCTGGCATGGTTTATATTTCCCTTAGATGATTTTCCTGAAGGGAAGATTGCCAACAGGTGGTGGTATGACCACAATAAGGGTTCGCCAAGAAGCAAATACCTTTGGTTGAGTTTTGACTAAGATTGAAATCAGCATGATTTTATTCCTTTTAAAAACATAAGTCCTTATTGAAATACAGGGCTATTAATACACTTCCACATACCAAATGATAATAATAGGAATTACAGTTGACACTTCTAGAGAAGGCTTTTAAAAGAATTAAATATCTCCAAAGAAACTGGTGCCTGTACTAGTTTCCTGTTGCTACTATAACAGACCACCACAACTTCAGTAGTTTAACACTTTGTGTGCCGGTGCCCTTTAAATTTACCAGCCCTTGGGGCCGGCCATTTTCTGTGCCACTGCATGAATGGTATAAGCATTCAATAAAACACACACAACTCTTGAACTACTGGATATTAAAAAAACTGTAATATCTCTCATAAAACACCTTACACTTTCACCAAAACAATGTGTAAAGCTTCTAGACTGAGTACGATCAAAGAAATAGCTTCTAATAGTTCCAAATAAATCCACCATGGCGTGAAAACCCAGAGACTAGATGAACACATTAACATGTGAGCAGCCACCTGATACTTGTGACAAAAACACATACTAATACGTGAGTGGACCACAAAGTGTTAAAACAACACCGATTTATTATCTTATAGGGCAGAGGCCCACAGGGATTTCACTCAGGGCTGAGGTCACTCTGGAAGTTCAAGGGGGAAAATCTGCTTTCTTGCCTCTACCGACTTTTGGAAGCTGTCTGCTTTCCTTGGTTCATGGTCTCATTTTCCAACTTCAAAGCCAAGAGTGCAGCATCTTCGAGTCTCTCTCTGACCCCAGCCCTCCTGCCTCTTTCATAAGGACCCTTGTAATCTTACTGGATCTACTCAGATAATCCAGTATAATTTCTCATTGATTCAGTCCATCTGCTGGGTGCCTTTTGCCATGAAAGGTAACATACTTGCAGAGTCCAGAAATTAAAATGTAGGCATCTTAGGGGCCATTATTCTGTCCACCACAAATAATGCCTGATGATCAGCACATTTCAATTTGGTCCTGGTTTTATTCCAAGACTTTGACAAAGTGACCTTTCCCTAAAACTTGCCCTAAATCCTATCGTGCAGGCAAATGCCCGGCTCTTTGATGCCAAACCAGGTTGACAAAAAATCTATTGCCATTTCTGTAGCCTAAGCACAGTCACTCGGGGCATGCTGGTGGCACCAGGCTCTGCCTGCTTCTGTCCTTTGGCCTGAATTCTCCCCCATCAGCCTTGTGCTCCCCATCACCTACCCCAACACTTAAAGCACCAAGGACTTGTTTCTGTCCCGAAAGGTGGGATGTGGTGAGAAAGGCCGAGAGCTTGCTTCAATGTTCAAATTTTCTTTCATGTAGCACATGATGTCCTTGTTTTTCTGTTTGAGTTTGTATTTGCACTTTCAACTCTATGAACTCCTTATTGTTTCAAATCCTCTTTGCTGATTTTAATCCTGTTCACTAGCTCTCTTGTTGAAGTGATCTCTTGGTTTTCTGACTTTTGAAACCTGTATTTCCACCAGCAGCTGGTTCCCTGAGCTGTTACTAATCCCCACACACAACTGCACGCCCCTGGGTGCCCCCACGGCTACACCCTGGCCACTGTGGCACACCGAAGTTCTCAGAGCCCTCCCTCCACTGTTTGACCAGAACCGACTCCTCCTGTGTCCTGGATGTGTGACGCTGTCCAGTGCTGAAATGACTCCTCACACGCTTGGAAGGCTCCTCCCTCCACTCCCCAGTAATAAGGGAACTACAGCGGAGGAAGGTGACTACAAAGGGGTTGCTATAACCTTCTGTAAGCATGTTATTGCACAGCTGATGCACTCAGGGACTTACAGTACACCTACACCTGCACATGCTGATGTCACAACCCCCACCCCCCACTCCCGTGCCCATCTTCTCTCCCCAACCAACACCTGCCCTGGAAATTCCTCTATCTTTCTGAAATGACTGCTGACATTGTAATAGCTCCAGCTTCCTGGTCAGGGGTAGCTCCCTACACACAATTATTTGTGGTGTGCAAGAAGGGTGCCAAGAGCAAACACGCTTCCAAGGGCCAGTTTCTAAAACAGAAAATAATGTGACTTTATGCACAGATGTCACTCACTGCCATTGCCTGCCCAGAGTGGGATTGGGCAGTTTTGAAAGGTAGGAAGCACTGAGTCTTCCCCCAGCCCCACTGCACCCCCCTCCCAGCCACATGGCTAGCAGCTGGCCAGGGCAGAGTCCGTTACCATTCTCTGTAGTTCCAGACCACGCCAACACCACGAGTTCACTCCCAACGCTAAGCAGCCCAGACCAGGTAGACAACAGGCGCTGGCACCTAGGGTGGCTGAACACAGTTTCTTTTTTTTTTTCGTTCTAAATGATCTAGGAACACAAATGTTACTCCTGCCTTCAATCCTCATCTGGTGTCAAATAGAGGGCGGGCATTCGAGGGGTCCAGGTGTTTTCATTATTAACTATCTTAATGAGATGTTTCTGGCCAGAATGAGAGTGCCCTCCAACTTGAACCCCAAAGATTACTTTTACATTCTTCTTTGATTTCCAAGGAAGAAAACAGAGTTGGGAGTGAATAAAAGGAAAGGTCGAGAGAAAGCTCAATTATATAATTGTCTAATTTGCAACATTTCTCTACTGATTGTAATCACTTTTAAACAAAATAAGGTTATTAGTGAAGGTTTTAACTGCATCATGACCAAAATTCTTTCCTTCCCCTTTCTTACATGTTTATGGTTGCAATTAATTTCCATCACAGAATTCAAAAATAATCTTACTTTTTCAAATACCAAGCCATCTGTGGTAACTACTTATTTTCTCTTGCTGTTCGGAATAGGCCAAAATCTTCAATAAGACTGCCATATCTCCTCATTTTCAAAAAGACAAAGTACATGTCAATCTATACAGAAAACACATACAAAACTAGACACACAGACAGAAGCACACACATAAGTTACCTAAAAGACATAGTCAAAAGTATAGATAGAAAAGAGACTTCTGCAGCATTTATTAACTCCATGGCCTTGGGCAAATTGGTAAATATCTCTGAGACTTAGATGCATGATCTGTAATGAAGTTAATTAACCATTTTGAAGATAAGGCTAATGGTATTTGGATACAGCATAGCATTTTGGTGACCATTAAGTGAGGAGGTATTTGTAAGGGACTAACAAGAGTGTTTGGCAAGTTAAGTCCAATGAGAATTTTTCGTTGCTATTTTTAATGGTAGAGGTGGGGATGGTGGGGATTGTGATGGGCATGGATATAGGGATAGTGGTGGTGGCAAAGGTGGTGATAATGATGGGACAAAATGTTGGTGGTGATAGTGGTGGTGATGATAGTGATGGTAATGATGATGGTGGTGTGGTGGTGGTGGTAGTGGTGGTGATAATGATGGTGGGGATGATAGTGATGGTAATGATGGTGGTGGTGGTGGTGAGGATGGGGGTTGGTGCTGATGGTGGTGAGGATGGGGGGTGGTGGTGATGGTGGTGAGGATGGGGGGTGGTGGTGATAATGATGGGCCAGTGGTAATGGTGATGATGGTAGAAACAATCTTAGTAAGAATTTTAGAATCTGTGGTTCATTGAGCAAGATAGTATGAGTAAATCCATGCATTTGTACAACTTACATTATTTTTGAAATACACTGTCCCATGGATATCACCCTGGTGACAAAATCAAGATTAATTTAGCCAATCCTTGTGTTAACAACTTTACAATGTCGGCTCTAAAACTCACCATAGTCCAAACAGGCCGGCATTGCTAGTGTCGCTTTACAGACCCACACCGTTCAGCCGGGCCACGGTCACACGGCACACAGTGTGGAGTCAGGACTCCATGAGTCAGCATTCTCCTCCCGTCAGTCTCTACCAAAGCTCAACACCCCCCACTGCTGTCCTCCGGTAACGCCAGCGAGCTGGGCTTCCCAGTGCCAGTTCTCAATAGACGAGGAAATAGAGGCAGACAGCAGGAGCAGGGTCGAGGACAGGAGAGCAAGGTGTGGTGGCTGCGAGCGGGTGGCAGTGGGGCCGGCGGTGGAGTGTGGAGCACAGAGCAGCCGAGAAGGGGCACAGACAGGGAGGATAAGGGGCAGCGGTCAGCGAAGCAGGGACAGCCCTGCGAGCACAAGAATCCCCCAGGGGGCTCAGTCACAGGACACTCCACGTCTGCCTCTGGCAAGTGATGATCACTCTTTTGCAGCTGAGAAGACCGTCAAACATCTTAAATTACAATTGTCAGGAGCAAGATGGTGTTTTATCATGTGAAATGATCTAAGGCTGCAAAGCATAAAGTCTTCTTTAAACAGCAAAGTAATAGCTCCCTGCAGAGGACTAAACTCCCAGCAGAGTGGGGGTTCTCCTCTCCTAGACACCGGGAGGAAAATGAGCAGGTCTCCCCAGGCTGAAGAGGAAAAAACACACGCTCTAGAATCATCTCACTCACACACACACACCACCTTTCCGGCACGCTGCTCACCGGACACGCCCAGGTGCAGACAGACCCTCGCGCACCCCGCTCTGAACGCATCTGGGAGGCCGGCAAGTCTGCTGTGCTGATGAGGAGGAGGGAGGCAGGGGGGAGTTTAAAGGGGAGAAAACAGCAGTCCCCCAGGGCCTGCTGGGTTACGGCCAGCAAAGTTGTCTATTTGTGGGGGCCTCTCTCCTGCGCTTCCATAAGCACCAAAGGTGCAAATGAGTCACAAATCTGCAAAATGCCAGGCAGCAGGAAGAAAGAGTTAAGGGAGCTCAAGAAAATGCCAATGCCAGCCGGGAAGGATGAAGAAGAGAGGGAAGCCAGGGCAGAAGCTCCCAGACACACGGGGCCAGGGCCGGGCACAGGAGGAGGGCAGGCCAGCTGCAGGCTTCCCCCCAAGTTTTCATTGTTTTTTAACCACCTTCCTGTCATTTCTCCCCACAGTCCAGCTGCCCAATGAGTGCCCAGTGGAGTACCCTGAACTCCAGGTAGGGGTGCAGCCCTCCCGCACCCCTTAGTACATGGGGTCAGCAGGGTTTCCTGAAAGCTGCAGGTGCCATACTCACATTTTCCCCCAACTCCACCCTCTGCTCCAGCCCTGGGAACTGTGACATGATAATTAAATCAGGACAGACAAGGAGGAACTGCTGTTATTCATTCCGCAAACACTTATCTAGTACCTACTACTACGGGCCAGGATGTGCTTTAAGAACTGGAAAAGCCGCCGTGGACAGAGAAAGCAATCGGGAGCTCTTGGCACGCCAGGCACTTGGGCAGGCTTCTCAGGGGTCTCAGCGGTCACCCTGGGCTCCCACCCTGGTGCCCGGCTGGGTGTATAGGACCAGAGCGCGCAGAAGGCTCTCCTGGGGATGCCTGCCTCCACCGCCCCTCTCCATTCTTAAGCCCCAACGAACTAGAAAAGTCAGTTGGCCAAGGCCATTGCCAGCATCGTGGAGCAGAGCCAGATGCCGAGGCCAGGGACAGGAGGGGCAGATATGGACGTGGAGGGTGGGGTGGGCGCTAATGGAGAGAAGTAAGGACCTCCGTGCCCTCTCCGGAGCTCATGAGGGACAGGGCTGGACCGAGGGTTAGGGAAGCATCACCCCCTTCACTCTGTTGCGCTCCAGGAGGATGAGACTCGAGGTCCCCTGGCAGGGGTTCCCCTCTCTACGCCAGGCTGCCCTCCTGAGCAGCTGTGCTGACCGGCTCGTCTCAGAACTGCCAGGGCTGCGCTAACCAAGCAGGTCCTGTCATTGTCTCTGTATTCAGCAGCCCAGGAGAAACTGCAGCCCCTCCCGGGAGGCCAAGACAAAGGTGAAACCAAAGAGCCTCCAGGCTGTTTACATTCCCACCCCTCCCAGGACCTGCCCTGGATTGAGAACAATTTTCCAAATCTTTACCAGCTGCCTGGCAGCTTGCCACAGATCAATAAGTCTTCTTCAGAGTTCCAACGTGCAAAAATATTTACTGTACATAATTTAATAGAACCCTCTCCTGGATAAGGAGACGACACTTTTAATTACCTGGATCAAGTGCTCTTCTTCTATAGGACATGGCATACATGTGGCTCCGAATGCCAAGTAACGGCATTTTCCAGGCTTTTCACTGTTGATTTGGAAAAAGGAGGGTCCGTGTGATGGTGACCTCCACCGGGGCAGCTGGATGGGGGGAGGGGTGGCCATGGATGGAACTGGTGATGCATCTCCTAGTGGAAATTCCAAAATGTCACCCCTCACTCCTGTGATGTTCTTCTCCACTCCCCTTCAGTAGATTTTCACATGCTCCAATACAAACCCACTTCTCACCTCCAAGGAATCAGGTTGTACATCGTCTTTAGGATGCTGCCCGGGGCTGCTGGCTCCAGACATTCATCTCCTTCGTGACCCAGAGGCACATGACTGTCTGATGTAGAACTGGCCGCAGCCACAGCTGTGAGGATAATAAAAGCTGACACGTGTGGAACACCTTCTGTGGGGCAAGTGTGGTACCAGCCTCTTCATAGATTTCATTTCTAAGCTGCACAATAGGCCTGTCTATGGAAAATATGCCCATTTTCAGATGAGAAAACAGAGGCTACTAAAAGCTACTAATAGCTGTGAGGCCAGGACTCAAACATCCATCAGGCTGTGTTGTATATGGAGCCCATCCTGAGAAAGTCCCCCTATTCCTAGAAAATCCCCAGTAATCTTTCCAAGAAACAGTGGACGGTTTTGGAGAATGGCTTCTAGATTCTTCCAACTTCCTCTCCCCACCTTGGTTACTCCTCCACCCTCCTCTTTCCTGGACCCTGGCAGGATGTCCACCCTCCAGCACAGCCCACAAGACTGGGCCCACCCGCTCCCAGCTCTAGTCCGGCGTGCTCAGGAGCCCCATCTGCAATGTGGGCATCTCTCAAATGCTAATTAACTTCCTTTGGCATCTTAGACAAAAGCAATCCCCTGGCAAGCATGTTCTGCATAGCACCTCAAAATTTGTGGGTGTACAATAAATATTCATCTCCTAACAACAATCCCACACTTGCTAATGACTGAGTGGGCACAGTTGGTTCCATAGGCAGAAAAGCCAAATAAGATGCCTGTGACCGGAGAGGAATAATTACCCCAGAGTAGGTGTAGCTGGCTGCGACTAGGGACTGACGCCAGGCAAGCGAAGAGGGTATAAGATGGACACCCTCATGCCTACAGAACTGACCGTGGTCCCAGGCTGGCAAAGTTTCGCCAACGGATATGCCATTAAGCCTGGAAAAATGTTCGTGGCCAGTGGTGCTTTCAACAGCGTAGAATTTTCTAACTGAGTATCTTCCTGGGGTGCCACTGAGACCCAGAAAATGTGATTGTTCCTTCTGGGCCCCCCGAGGGTCTGCTGCACTCTAGGAGCAATGGGAGGGCAGTGGAGACAGGATATGGTGGTAAGGGGCCTGCGGGGTTCATTAAAATGGTGACTTCCAAATGGATGAGAAAAATTCTTCAGCCAGGTGCTCTCTGGTGTTCATCCCAGAGACCCCTGCAACCTATTAAAATGTATTAAAATTCATAGCGAAGCACCCAAATACATTAGTTCTCAAAATGATGAATGGAGCACTTGGGCTGGTTGGGGTTAGAATTTAATTCAGAGCACTCACTGCAACACGGGGAAACACTCGAGAAAGCTCACATCTCACATACTCCAAGCGAGAGGGGCAGCAGGCGCCTTTCGGGGGGACGACCCAATTACAGGCAGGAGCCCAAGCGACCCTCACGTCCCACTTCCAGTTCTCCGGACAAACTCAACCGTCACCCTCCTCCCCCCGCCCACACACAACTGATATTTTCTATTGAAAAACAATGTCCAGAAAGGATGGCTGAAAACCTCTCCAGAGGCACACGTGATGTGCAGGCAAGCCCTCCCTGGGGGGTGCTGGAAGGGTGAAGCACGAGGGGGGTTATGTGCAGAGAAGAGAATAGAGGCACAGAGAAGGAAGGGGTAGCAGTCCCACGGGCCAGGGGAATCACGGCCATCACCAGTTTGAAAGAACAGAAGGTGTCCACGGGATGGGTGTGTCCACATGCGTGAGTGCCGCTGCGTGTGTGAGTACGGCATGGCAGCTGAGTTAGAGGCAGGGGGTAGGGCACCCTGGGGCTTACTTTTACTTTTTGTGTCCATGGGCCTATTCTAATTTTTTTCACTACATAATGTAGTATTAGGGCCCTTCAAAGGGAGTTTAAAGATATTTGCAATGTGACTCTGGATAATAAGCACCTAATTATACACTGACAAACAAAACAGTGCATAAAGACTTGGAAGAGGTCCTTGGATCCCGGGCAGCAATACAAGATTGTTCAGAACTGGAAGTAGGTTAGGCCGACTTAGATTGACAGATGTGAAGACAGAGTCACGTAGATGTAAAAACAGCCAGGAGTTCACCCCTCATTCAAGGAGACCAGCTATGTGTCCTGAGAACATAAGGAAAAGCCCAGTTGGAGGACTGTGTTTCATGGGGAAGGGCAAAGGAGCAATGGGAGGTCCCGAGCAAGACAACAAGCGGGCCAACCCAGTGAGATGGAGGGGCACCACGAAAATCCCAAGGTCTTTCACTGGCTCATGAGACCAGGCATGGACTGGCCCGAAGAGTCACTCTCTCTTAAGGACAAACAGACTCGGTGTCCTCTTTCCCCACAGCATCACCCACTGAGGCTGTGTCTAAGTTACCACTGACTTTAACCTCACTTCCACTCTCCACTTTCCCTCCTTGTCACTCCCTCCCTTTGTAGTAAGTCTGCAAAAGAGACATCTGTAGTCATTATATTTAATTTCTCATTTCCCATTGTCTCTTAAAACCAGTCCAATCAGATTTTTTATTTCTCCACTCCCCCTAAACTCTTCTTATCAAGCTCGCCATTGCCCCAAATGCTGCTAAATCCAATGGCAACTCATCAGTCCTCTTTCTACTTGATCTGCCAGTATCATTGCCACATTCTCATTTCTTCCCCTTGAAACATTATGTTTACATGGATTCCAAGCACCACACTGTCAGGCTCCTGCTAACTCTCTGACCATACCTTTTCCATCTACTTCCCTGTTTCTTCATCAATTTGGCCTCTTCACTTCAGCGTGCCCTCGGAATCAATTGAACTCATTTCTGCTTATATTTACTCCCTTGGTGGTATCATTCAGTTGGCAACTTTAAATACTATCTGTATTCCAGCGACTCCCAAATTACTGTCTCCAGTTTCTACCCCACAATGAACTTGAGATTTGCAATCTTCTACTTGGGTATATGACTACATGCAACCCTCTCCCCATAAGTCTAACTCCTTCTTCTGTCTTCTCCCTGAACTGATGACAATTCAACCTTCCATTGCTCAGATCAAATCTTTGGCACCATCATTAATATTTCCTTCTCCCATGTAGTCTGTCAATCAATCCTGACGGATCAATCTTCAAGGTAAAGACAGAATAACCTCTTCCATTGCTACCTTCCTGGCCCAAGCCAACCATCCCTTGCTGTGGGTATTGCAGTAGTTCATCCCTCTGCTACTGTCTCCTCCCCCACCCCCAATCTATTCATCCTGGAAGCCAGCATGATCCTGTTAAAGCCTAAGGCAGATCTGGCCACTCTCCTCCTCAAAACCCTCTATCACTTCCCCACTGGAGAGTCTCAAACCCATCTGTTGCTTTTTATCTACACTTCACCCCCATCTTCACTTCCTTCTGTGTCAATACCACTCACAACCCCATATCATTCTCCACCCAGCAGCCATGCTCTTTCTAAATGAAAAATGATACTCTCCAATTAAAAGCCTGCCAACTGGGTGCTCCTGCCTCTCCCCTTTGCTGGGCAGTGACAGCTCTAGTATGTTTCCTGGCTGAGGTCACATTCAGCCACCACCAGTTCTGACTGTACTACATTAGTAACCTGTCATTAGAAGACTTGCTGAAGAGTCTCTCCTTTGTGTGAAATTGATCTCTCTAACCAGACTGGGTTCTTGGTGAAGTGGGAATTACAACTCCTATTCTGTTTTCTGTCCCATTATCAGCTCCCTGATAATGGCAGTTCACTTGATACTTGTTTAATTAATGGGGAAGAACAGACAGTGTAACATGCGGGAAGGGAGGTGTGGACAGTATTTCTGGGCCTCCCCCCAGTACATCTGCAGTGGCTTTTATTAAATGTTCTTTAGAATGGTCAATGTGCTAACAGCTTGGTAAAACTCATCTTTCAGTTCCTTTGAACAAAAACACCAAGAACAAATGACTTTACCTGAATATGTGGCCATGAAAGAAAAGCCTTATCCCTTGGGACAAGAATAAAAGGCAGTTCTGCTGACCTGTTAAGTATCAGGACAAAAAGATGATGATTTGATACGGTGGCACAACAGGCTGTAGGCTGGCAGAACCTGGCGCCCAGGGGTGGGAGGGAATTAGGAACGAGGGTGGCAACTTCGGCGGCGAGGCGAGCCAGAGCCCCAGCTTCCCCACTCCCATTGGGTGGGTGCCCAACACTCTGCCCACACAGATGCCGTTACCCATCTGAACCCCATGCAGGGCAAGCATTTCAGGGGTCTGTCACCTCACTCATTTTACCATGGCATATTTTAACAAAACACCATGCAATCACATGTTCAATATCTCATCTTGGACTGTGAGGGTCCAAGTTACACCCCCTTGGGCAGTTTTAGAATACCCAAAGTCAGTGCTTCTAGGGCCGACATTCCCATTCCGATATAGGACTGCTAAAAATACAATTTCACTTTTCAAAGGGTTACCAACATTTTCCCCCAGTAGTCCGTGATTTAAGATATAGAAGCCTCGTAACAACTCCATGATGTATTCTGCTGGGTACCTTATCCCAATTTTACAGACCACATCTAATATATCCTACGTCAATATCATTTTCTCTATTACTCATTTCAACTGCGAATGCATTAAAGATACCAAGTAATAAACCACCAGCATCTCGAGTGGTGATAAAATATAATTTAAGATCGTTCCCTGAAAGATGCTAAGATTCTTAAAATGTCCTTTCAGTATGTTGCATTAACAATTAGACATCACAGGGGAAGGAGAAGGTGGAGATACTGGGTATTTAATCATCATCAAAATCTGGGACTTTGAGTAAAATAAATAGTTTTCTTTAAAAGATCAAAATATTAAAGCATGTTGCCTAAAATGGTGATTTCATCCGAAGCCACATCACGTGTGGCATGGTAAAAAGCACATCCTAACTCAAGCGTGGCTATGCACAGACTAACTGGAAGAGATCAAGTTCAAAGAACCAAGTTCACAGGCCTCATCTGCACTGAACATTCCATCAGTTTGAAAAATCGAACACTGAGAGTTGCAAGTAGAACCGTCAGCGTGCCCGGGAGCCAGAGTCTTCTAAGGAAACCCAGCCTGACCATTTGCATTGCCCACATTGCTCTCTAAGGTCCAGGTGTCTAAGGGAATCACCTGGAATAAGCAGGAGACCGGACCCACATCCTCTATGACCACAGCTACGCACAATGGAGAGCGGACTCCTGGAGTGAGCGAGGCTCACACCCACAAGTGTGTATCTGCCCACCTCCAGCAGCCAGCAGGGAAAGAGAAGGCACAACTCGTAGAGCAGGTAAATCTTTTCTTCAATCTCCTTCCTTCCTATCAGCGCCCTCTCCATCACCCTCAACTTACCTTCCTCACTCCATGCCCAAAGCCTGGGCCTTTATTTAGAATCTGGCAGGTCATTTATTTAGAGTTTATCAAAAATCAAAGGCTGGGTCTCCCTGCCTGCGCAACGGGTTAGGTCTCAGCACTATGAAGCTATCCAGAGCCACTGTGGCACAAGTTCGATCCCCGGCCACGGAGCTGACCCACATGGCGCAGCAGACCTCTCCTGCCTCGCCTGCTGCTCCCCTCAGCAGTGTACTTCAGTAGATCCGCCTGTTCCGCTCCCCGCTCTGCCTCTGGTGAATTCTCTCACCCCCACCCCCACACACACCTCTGGCTTACCCCAGCTCTTGTATGTGTAAAAAAATAAATCTTTTAAAATAAATAAATAAAATCAAAGGCCAATGGTTGGCTTACATACCCTGTCCTTCAGCCTGCCCCTGCCCCCAAAGTGATACGAACATGTCCTTTATGCATTTGCCAAAACCCTCGGATGCAGAATACCAAGAATGAAGCCTGATGCCAACTATGGACTTTGCGTGAAAATATGTCACTGTGGGTCCCTGACTGTCACAAATGTACCATCTGGTGGGAAATGTCAGTAGTGGGACACCTGTGAGGAGATGGGGAACAGGATGCATGGAGGAGTTCTCGTATTTTCCACTCAGTTTTGCTGTGGACCTAAAAAATAAAGTTCTAAAAAATAAAGTTTATTACTTAAAAAGAGAAAGAGAGAGAGGAGAAGTGCAAAAAAGAAGAGGGTTGGGGGGTTGAGCTGCTTTCTTTGCTCACTATCTCCACTGGCAAGTCTGTCTTTCCCAAATGGGACATTCTGGGTGAAAAACTTCATGAGATCCGTACCTCATAAAAAGAGGCCATGGCCCTTCCATGGTAGGAAGAGCTAGAACATGAGAGAAAGACAAGTGTCCCAGTCAGGAGAGGACCCAGAGCAAAGCATCCAAGTAGGACAAATGCAAGAAAGTGGGCTACGGAGGACAACTAATTTCACCATTTGGTCTGAAGCTGTACTGCCCAATTACAGGAGTGACCAGCCACCTGCGGCTATTTAGAGCCAAATGTGAATTAAAATGAAAGTGTCAGTTCCATGGCCACACAAGCCATGTCAAGGGCATGGTCGATGAACATGGCTTTGGCTACTGCTGGGGCGGCACGATATAGACCGCTCTGTCCTCGACAACATGTCATCCAGAGTAGGGCTCCGTACACTTCTCCTGTAAAGGGTTTGATAGCAAGGGTTTTAGGCTCTGTCCACCAAACAAGGGTCTCTGTCATCACTGCGCAGCCCTGCCTTGAAGTGTGAAAGCAGCCAGAGACATGGCGTCAACCAGTGGGCATGGTTCTGCCCCAGGAAAACTTGACGCTACAAAGATAGGATTTAGTCAACTGGCCAAGTTTGCCAAGCCCTGGTAGAGAGGAAGTATCCTACCCAAGGGGCATCTGACTCCCAGGAGGTTCTAAGTTAGGAGAAGCACCTAGAAGGGCAGCACTCCCTGTAGGACAGCAAGGACCGAATAAGCACTATGTCCCACACATAGCTGGACCTTTATCAGAACATCTCCGCGTTCTCCTGACTCACAAAATACAAATTCACGTTAAATCATAACTGCTTTCAGGGGCCTCCCTGGTGGCGCAGCGGTTGAGAGCTGTGCTGTGGAGCTGTCGGCAGCAGCAATGCGAGTTCGACTCTTAGCTGGGGAGAATCCCACATGGCGCGGCAGACCTTTCCTGCCTCGCCCGCTGCTCCCCTCAGCAGTGTGTTTCCATTGATCTGCCTATTCTGCTCCCCAGTCTTATCTCTGGTGAACCCTCTCGCCACTCCACGCCTCTGGCCTGTATCCCAGCTGTATGTATAAATAAATAAACCTTAAAAAAATCATAACTGCTTTCAAAAGAGTGTTTGTCACTGTGTATTATTCCCAAGAAATGAACCATGAATCTTATCTCTTTTATTATGTTTTTCTAATATGAGTAATGCATGTCTGGTTTAGAAAAATGAGAAAGCAAGATTTTAAAAAACAAGAAAGGAAAAAGGAATTATTGAATTCTTGCTCAAGAGATTCTGAACCACTGTTAAAATATGAATATGGAAAATAGAAACATAAATAGGAACATAAATAGGAATATAAACATATGATTTCTTTGTTCACTGCTTTATTCCTAGTGTACAGAACAAGGCTGAATGCATGGCTGGTGATAGCAAACACTTGTTGAATGAAAAAAATAACTGAATATTACAAAAGCAGGAGTGCTTGTGAATGGACTTGAGGAATTCTATAAACCTGACTGTGTCAGTATGGCCCAGTATAAGTGAGAGCTTCTGGAGTCATCGATGTTCTGAGTTTTCATAGGGGTCAGTAACCTAAAACCTGGGGAAGGCTTTAGTCACCCCCATGACTGAGCAACATGTCTTCACATCTCTGTGCTTCAGTGATAAACTCCCACGAGAACAGACTTCGGGGCAGTCTACCCCGACTGACCAGTCACCGACCTGAACCCAGCCATCCCTGGGGAAATGCCAAGTGGGTTTCTGGCGTGGTAACCTAAGACTGAGGAAGTAGCTCTAGCACCTAGAACAAGATTTCTTGTGCCTTTCCCAAGAAGTTCAGGCTTCTGGCACCTTCTTTGGGCCCTGTCAGTTCAGCAGAAGTGAGTGAAATTCTAATGAAGTCACACCACAAGCCCCATCCTGACAAGGACCAGCGCTAAGACAGGGTGCCCGCTGGCCTTCCTCAGGTCAGCAGCAGACACAGGTCTTTTACCTCTGGGAGACACAGTGGGTAGACAATGCCCGGATGACAGACAAAGAAAGACACAGCATCATATAAGTTACTGTTAACGATGAACCGTTAACACAGAACCACAGGGGAAGTTTTGTTCTTCAAGATGCTTTTATAATCTGGGAGAAAATGACTTGCGATTTATAGAAACCCATTACAAGTTCTCTCAGGCGTTTTACCTGCATCTGTTCCACCAGGATGCAAGTTTAGGTATTTTTCTGAATCTTCATCATATAGCACAGTCAAAACCAGCGCCATTAATTGCTAAGTGGGAAGGGCTTTCTGATGCCTAATGAAACCTTTCAGAAAGCAGGTTCCTTAGAAGCAGAGCTATTTATAGACCACGCACGCTCCTGGCTGCCCTCTCTTATCACTGAGAGCCTGGGGAGGAGGCAGGAATTTTTTGCTTCTGAGAAAATGATCCTCTGCTTCTCCCACTTACTCTCCACCTGGAGTCCTAAACCAATTATGACATCCTAACCATTTCCAAAAGCAACCATGATGCTGTCACAAAGAGTGGATTATGACTTCAAATGGAGATGCAGCGAAGAGCTAATCATCCTTCTGAAACAAAAGGCCCCGTTTTTATGCAAATGTACATAGTTATAAAGAGTCTGCAGAGATAATGACCAAAAATGTAAGCTATGATAAACAGATTTATGGCGAAAAGAGGAGGTGTGCTTCCAAATTCACATACAAACACGGAAGGTGGAGTCTTTCAAGGGATGTTATACACTCGCTCAAAACTATGATGAGAAAAATCCCCTAAAATCTTACAGTTCCAGTTCTCAGAATCAAGAGCCAACCGTGCCTTAAATGGTACGTGGTTCCAAAAAGAACTTCTTCAAATGTGAGCTGCGTCACCAGTGGCTTTAAGTCTGAACTCAGCCCCCTCCTCCCCCTACACCCCCCACCCCCGACTCCACTGTAGTTACCAGCACCCTCCATTAATGGCAACGCCTTTCTTCAGACAAATACCTTGAAGTTACCTCCTTCACCCTATGCTTGCTCTCACACTCCACATCCCATCTGTCAGCAAATCTTGTTGGGTCAAAGCATATCCCCAACCCTCCCCTTCTTACCATTGCCCCTATGCCACACCCAAGGTGCTACCCCGGCAACCTGGCAGAAGGGAATGCTTAAATTCCCTCCCAGTCTCCATCTCTGCTCTGACTCTGCCCTGCCTGCAGGTTAGATCTTAGTAAAATTTAACATATCTTATCACTTCCTAATCAAAATCCCCCAGGGCTTCTCTTCCAGGAAACAGGCCCCAAATGCCCTGCCCTCTCCTTGCTTCTCTCCTGTGGGAGATGTCCCACTAAGCTCTCCCTTACTCAATCTATTCCAAGTTCATGACTTCCAGGCAGTTTCTTGATCTTGCCAGCTCCTTGATGCCTCAGACCCTTTGCACTGCTGTTCCTTCTGCCTGCAAGGCTCTTCCCCTAGAGTCCCATCACTGGGTCTCTGCTGGCTCTATTCAAGTGTGCCCCTCTGACTGAGGCTTTTCCTGACAGCCCTTCTCAAAATCTCAACTTCTGCTTCCTCCCCAATATCTCTTATCTCTTCCTAAGCTTCTTTTTTCTACCTAGCAATTATCTACCCAACATACTTTATCTTTTTTTAAAGATTTATTTATTTATGCATACAAGAGCTGGGGTGTAGGCCAGAGGAGTGGGTGTGTGTGAGAGAGGATTCACCAGAGACAGTGGGGAGCAGAATAGGGAGATCTACTGAAGTACACTGCTGAGGGAAGCAGCGGTGAGACCAGAGAGGTCTGCTGCGCCATGTGGGTCAGCTCCCTGGCTGGGGATCGAACTCGTGCTGTAGTGGCTGCGGATAGCTTCATAGGCTAAGACTTAACCCCTTGCGCCACCAGGGAGGCCCTCAACATACTTTATCTTTTATATATTTATCTTGTTCATAGATGTGTCACAGTAGAATGTAAGCTCCATAAGGCAGAGATTTTTGTCTTTTTTGTTCAAGAATGAATCATTTCGATAGTGCCCAGGAGATGGTACAGCTCTCAACAAGTGTTTGTTGAATATACATATATTTATATATATATAAACACCAAATATACATCACTCAACTGTTCGTTACAAATCAAAACCAAAATGTAATTAAGAAAAAAATTAGAAATAACCAAACTGCCTGTGACCTTGAACCTGATTAGATAAAGAATGATATAGCCTTAAAAGATGCGTGATGCAACAACCCTTAACAATGATGTTGTGCAAGAACTCATGTGGAAGGTATGCCACAGAACAGCCAGTCAAATAAGCAGATTGCACAGCAGTAGGCAGAATATTATCCCAGTGTAAAATACTATGTATAAATAAATGTATGTATCACATGGATTTATTATAAAACTCTATTTTATGAATATATGGACAGTGAAGGGAGGGAGGAAGAAAGGGGAGAGAGACATACAGACAGATGGATCAATCTTGGTAGCACAACCTAAGGAGATTTTTGCTCTCTTTACTCTTTTTGCGCTGTATTTTTTACAATGAGCTGCTTTTAAACAGAATTTTTTAAAGCGTTTTCTCTTTTAACATTTCCAAGGGTGAGCTACCTGCAGAGACCCTGACTAGATTTAACATCCCATAGAATGCAGCATTCAAACCATCCTAGCGCAACCTTCCAGAAGTGACTTGACAGCTTGCTCTTCAGAATTCCACAGGAAGAGACTCCCCTTTCCATACAGCGAAAGCCCAAGTGAGGAAATGATGCGATATCAAGATGTCTGGGTCACTAATTAGAATTTTGTGAGTCCAAATTTCAAAGTACACCAGGAGGATGGAGGGCAGGCTTATTCCTCAGCCACAAAGCCTCTCTCCACCTTCTGTCTCCTTTTGATCTGGCCACACAACCTCAATCGCAGACTTGGTTCCTTGCAGACAAGGGCAACCTCGTTGGCTGATGGCACAGGCTCATTTCCAGCCCAATGCTTGGCCTGCCTCACAGTCAGGCCATGCTATGCCCTGTCCTTCTAGACTTACTAGAATCCCCTTCCTCCAGGAAGCTTTCCAACCCCAGACTCCAGTCTATACCTTCACAGCATTTCCAGCTGGTAGTGAGGATATAATCTCTGCCATTGTTGTTTTTCATTATCATTACTATGAATACCAACATAAATCATAACAGGCTCTGTTTATTATGCTCCCACCAGCGGCCAGGGAGTGAGGATACAGATACGAGACACAGGCTGCTACTGGACCTGGGACTGTCTCAGATTCTCAGCCAGTCTGTATCTTCTAATTTGATTCCTATCTCCTTGTTCCCAGCACAAAGCAGGGATCATTTTGTACCAACGAGGAACGCCATGAATGGTTGCTGGCAATAACGAGAACGAGCCAGGCCGCCTTTCGTCAACGGGATACAGCTTCTGCATCTGTTTACATCCTAGGCCCGACACCCTGGAGTGAGGGCTGAGCCTGTGACCTGGCTTCCCCATTCCTAATTGCACAGGAGACTCCACTAGAGAACATTATTTTAATGTCGACAACTAGAACTCAACCAAGTAACTCCATGGTAGGGCCAGGGCATCAGTACTTCTTAATGCTCTGCTGGTGGGGCAGACTGCCTCGAGACCAGCCCCTGGCCTCATGGGCACACCTGCCTCTCTCACTGAATGGTAACTACTCAGGAACACAGTCACCATGCTGAACGGCGTTTCCTTGGCCTGGAGATGCTCAGACTGAGGCACTGGGTCTTGGCTGTGCCTTTAGACGCCAACCTCATGCAGCAACGGACGTTGCTGGTTGCTGGAAACGCAGGTTTCCCTGCGGATGCAGCCAAGCCCCTATCGCTATAGAGAGGACTCATGCTCTGCCAGACTTTGCTCTCTTAAGCAGCAAGTACCTGGGCCAAGGTTCCAGCCGTGACCACGGATGAGGTGTCTTCTTACCCATGGATGTGTAGAGAGGATCTAGCTGAGCCAGGACAGAAGCCAAGTGTAAAAGCATCTCGATCTCTAAAAAGCTTCTTCCCTTCCGCAAGGAAAGGCCCGTCCTCCCCCTGATTCACACACAGGCTATGACAGCTTGGAGACCGGCTTGACCTCCCCGGCCCAAATCCCTTGCTACTTACTCACTGTGCGGCCCACTTAGCCTCTCTGTGTCTCAGTTTCCTTTTCTCTAAAATGGGGATGGTAAGGGGGAAACCCATATCATCGAGCAGTCTGGGGATTAAATGCAAACGATTTAACAAATGGTCTGGCAGCAGGGTCTGATTGATGCAATGCCCACGTGGCTCAAGACCGGCAAGTCAGGGGCTCAGGGTGAGCTGGGGATGGAGCCTGCACCAGGGTTCCAGGAGACAGAAATCAGAGGAGCCAAGGTGCACGTGACTGGCCACTGAGGACTCTTCCAAGCCTCTGAAATGCTTAGTCATGTTTCTCCTTTCCAGAGCTCACTCCAGGCTCAGATGCCATCTCAACTTCTCCAGCTCAAATGCACAGAAATCCCTCAACATGATCGCCAGTGCGTGACAGACACGGACTGTGTGCTGGGCGCCGCGACACATTTAATTCTCACAACCACCTTGGGAGTCAAGTTTATAGGACTCCCATTTTACAAATGAGCAAAGTAGAGGCACTGGGGACTAAGCAACTTGCTAAGCAGCGCCTGTGCTTGTAAGTGGGAATGCAGAGGGTTCCACCCACATGGTCTTGCTGTAACGTTCACTGTCCTTAACCCTTAGGGCAAGAAGACAATGGCACTGGGAATCAAAACAGTTCTTGCAACTTATCCTTCAGTAGTTGGCCTTAATACTAGAGGCCAACTATCTTCTCACTCTCTAAAAATGCCCCGACTTCTCTTCTTTCCTTGACATAGATACTAAGCAAATGAGTTCAAAAGAAGGTGGGTATCAGAAGACTACTCCAATGGGCACATAGATTACAACTGTCATGCTCGCCATTCTTTTTAAAAAAATTGTTATTGTTTTTATGTCTTTCACATTATTGTGTATTTCCCATAGGTTCCCCACCACCAATTCACCCGTGAACTGTCACCATAGTTCCTTGTGCTCATTTTCCCCCTGTTTTTGAGCCCTTATCCTCCCCTGCCTCGCTGAATGTCTTTCTCTTATTTGGTTTCCTTATATTCCTGCTATAAGTGAAACCATTTGCTATTTTCCTCTTTCCTTCTGGCTTATTTCACTGAAGCTCACCACTCTTTTGAGGGCTGACGGGATCTGAGTCTTCTGCCTGTGGGTCAAAACTCAGTGCTACAAATGAGCAGACCCTCCGGAGGCACAGGTGTCAGTCTGTCAATGAGACCCTCTCTTTCTACAGGAAACCTAATGTGAACAGTCTTTTTGCACAGGTGCTCAGAAGCCAGCTGATCTCTAGTTACTCTCCCAAACTTTTGTCCAAAATACAGTAGCCCACTAGGGTCACCAAATCTTTTGATTTTATGTATGGCTAAGCCTTCTGCTTTATACATACACACCTTGCTTTTCTAGAGATCAGTAAGAATCCTATTTTGTGAGATTTGACAATTCTCTCCAACCATCACAGTCAGTTGCTTAAAACTTGGTAAAAATTGTTCATTTCTTTTTGGCAGAAATAGCTTATATTCAAGCTTAGATCCAAGGTAAGCATTTCTGGCACATATGGTTATAAAAAGATCTCTTTAACTGAATTAAGACAGCATGGAAAATACACATTCATTTAGCCCATTTCCAAAACTTGATTTCTAGCAGTTTAACAATATTTGACAGTATTATTCTTAGCACATGTGGTGGAACTGTTGTGTTGCTCTCTATAAGGTAACAGATATTGTAAGATCAAGATGAGCTGTGAATCAGACAGACTTAAAATAAAGTAGCAAAGTTCTAGATGTCTTGGGCGGGCTTCTGAAGGGTGCAAACAGGTTTAGTTGTAAAACCACTGGTTTGAAGAGAGAAACATATTTTAGTCCCCAATATTTTTGTATTTCTCATCAAATGACAACTGATGCCTAGCCTTACTCCAAGCGAAAATTTTTTTAAAAATCAAACAAAATATAGATTCAAAGAAATGAAGGTTAAAGAAAAATGTGAGTGGTTTTCTCAGTCCACACACTTGGATTCCGTCCCCCGCCCCCCTCCCCCAACAAAATTAATTCGGTTCAATCTGCACATATGGATGCCCAACCGTGTTAGTGTTGAAACACCCAATTATTGATTTTTCAGCCCATTCCCACCCTCAATGGGTCATAAGAAGTGACAGCCAGTCATCATATTTTATATCTAGAGTATAAATATTCCATACATTTGTGCATTATTTACATAGCAAATGCCATAGAGTAGGCTCAACAAATTACTATTGAATGGACCAGTGGATGGATGGAAGGGAGGGAGGGAAGAAGGGAGGACAGACAAGTGGACAGCGGTATGGACATTCACCCCAGGTTGTGATTATGCTGCAGTTAAAGACACAAGGTCTGAAAAGAATGTTTTATTCAGTAAGAGATGTTTTTACTAAACTTAAATCTATACTTCCTTCCCAAACACTCATTTTTTCAAAGCCAAATCTAATAAAATAAATATTAGACAGTAGACAAATGCTTCTGGCATCATGCACCAGTGGCTGTTAGCAAGAACTGTACTCTGCAGCTTTGACAACCCTATTCCACCATCACCTTGACTGTTTTTCAGCTGTTTCTTATGGCGCAAGTGAAAGCTGGTGCTTTATCACCATCCTTAATGGGGGCAGACATGGACCAAACCTCAGGCTTATCCCTCGTCGCTGGTAAAGGGCTCTTTCCTAACTCCCTCTGAATCACATCTTGGAATGAAATGACTCCTGGGACCGGGTTCTGGCTCTGGAGTTTCCAATCAGTTTTGTGCCAAATGCCTGATTAGGTCACATCTTCCTAAATCACACAGAGATGCTTTGGCTTGGCATCTGATGTCCCCAGGCAGGCATCCCAGGAATTGGGGCTCTGGGACTAAAGGTCATCCTGGCATTAAAAGTTCTCCCAGGATCTCAAGGCAGCCACCATTTGTCTCCAGTTCTGGTGCTCTTGCCACCTGCTGTAGTTGTTCATGCTAATTAAAGACACAGCCTTGTCGCCCTTCCCCGCCTCCTTGTCAGCTAGAAAAGTGTCTGTCATTTTCTTGAGAGGCCTATGGCCAAGTGGCAAAGGAGAAAAGGTAGGAGTAGATGCAGGTAGGCTGTTCTCAGCCCCAGCATGAACACTCTCATCTCCTCTTCCTCCCAGAAAAAGGCAACCTCACGCTTGCCTCTTTACCAGGAAAGAAAAAACGCCCTCCCCAAGGGAACCTCTAGAAGGAGCTGTGCGGTTGACTCTGCATTTAAATACAATGGGAGGGCCTCCCAGGTGGCACAGTGGTTAGGCATTGAGCTATGGAGCTGTCTGCATTTCTCGAGTTCAACACTGGGGCCGGGGAGATTCCCACATGGCTCGGCAGACCTCTCCTGCCTCGCCCGCTGCTCCCCTCAGCAGTGTGTTTCCGTTGATCTGCCTATTCTGCTCCCCAGTCTATCTCTGGTGAACCCTCTCACTGCCCTACGCCTCTGGTCTGTACCCCAGCTTGTATGCATAAATAAATAAATCTTTAAAAAAAAAAAAAAGGAAGAGCACTGACTTGTAAAAAAAAAAAAAATACAATGGGAAATCTCAGTCCCCCGAGGGAGCCAACGAGATCTCTCCCATCGGCTGGCCCACCCGCCTGGCCCACAGGAGCTCCTCAGTCTCCACAAGAATGTCGCAGATACACCAGCATGGAGCAAGGGGATCCAGCACCAAAGGCAGGACTGGGCAGGACTGGCAAATGCCTAACCACAGCTGCCCGCTCCTACCCTGGGGTGTATGCACATGCCGGGCTCTGCCCTCCTTGAGATAAGGATCAGCCGTGTCAAAAAGCTAGAAAGTGCCACTTCCAAAACTAAAGTGATGCCAAATGGGTAACTGCAGCCAGTTCGATAAACACTTCATGTTCAGAAATGATTTTTGACATATAGGGAAATGGTCACCTGCAGGGAATTAGGGGAAAAAGTGCAGATGGGTAAGTTTGGTCTTGTCTCTGTTGTCCCAGTGATGGAGGAGATATAACTCAAAAAAAAGGACCCACACAAGAAAGTGGGGGTAGAAGAAATCAACATAACCATTAGCACAATCCCTAAGTGCCAGACCCTAAGTTCAAAGCAGATGTAGGAGCTAGACAGCAGTCCAGGGGCAAAGATATGGAGATTGAGCCCATTATAGAATCTCCAGTCTCTTTTCTAATTCCAGTTAGCCAGTAAACAGACAGCCATCTTCAAAGATGAGCCCCTCCAAACTGAAAGAATGCTATATATATATCAGTGCCATCCAGGCAAGAATTTGGGGCAGCCATTTCTCTGCCCACCTGTGCCTATGCAGGTGCTTTTCTTTACCAACTCCGTCCCTCTGCAGGGCAGCGGCCTGCCTGTCTGCCCATGACCTGCACCAAGCAGGCCTCTCTTAGCAAACCTGCCCCCTCAGTGGGGCAGCTCTTTCTGCCCTCTTGTGTCTGTACAAGTGTCCTGTATTTTTTTCCCTAATAAACCTGTTCTTTAAGTATAACTGAGTCTCTGTCTCATGGAGACACTTGCCATGTGCCGCCAAAGGGAGCTCTGGTGAAACCTTTCCCAGAGTGAACCCAAGGACCCTGCTCCGCTCTCAAATCCATTGACTCTATAACGACATCACCAGGACAGACACCTGTCTGTGAAGTCCAGGAGAGCAAGAATAGTGCCTTGTCTTCAGCATATGGCACCAAGCACTTAGTAGGTGCTCAATTAATACTTGCCAATGGCAGAGGTGAACAGGCAAGCATGTAGAAGATATGTGTGTGTATAAGTGCACAAATGTGTGTGTGCGTGTGTGCGCACGCGCGCACACACACACACACACAGAGCAGCTCAGAGGCAAATCTCCAGACCCTCCCCAGAGCTGGTGACATCCCCCCAAACCACCACTTCCATTCTCTCATGAACAACTTTCTGATTTAGAGTCCAGGTGCCCGGATACCTTCACAGCTTCCAAGACATCAACACATCCCTCCCTATGATTTTTAAGTTAATTGCAATCATATGTATTGGAATGCTGATTATAAACCAGTATGTTTTAGATTTGGTTAGTATAAATTTCCTACTTGGGAAATGTGGTGAACTATTAGGGTTTCTGTGGAGCTAAAAACCAGTTTCAGGAGCTGAACTTGCCTCGAGATCAGCCCATCTCTCCCTTCTTAAATATTCTTCATGCCAAAGCCGTCAGGGCTTGTGCTGTGCCTGAAGGAGGTTCGGCAGCTGCCTCATCAAGGGCTGCTATTCCTTTCCCTCTTGGGGTTCAAACACATGGCCACAAACAAGCTTCCACCCTGAACACCGCAATCTCAGCCTCTTGGGGAGATGAGCCAACAACTTGTCTTTAAAAACAAGGATCATATTAATATGTCTCAGCTGTCAATCATCCATAATCAAGTTCACCAACAATAAACAGAATCTTTTTTTTTTTGATGAGTAAAATTTTGTTTTTACATATTGATGGAAAGATGGGAGGGATGAACAGGTTAATAAATAATTTCTTAGAGTAAAAATAACTATTTTTAAAAATAGACTTCCTTGATTGAAATTAAGGAAAAGTCCCAGGTAACCTTAAATCTCCTCTGCTCCCACATGCTGAGTAACTCCTATCCGCCAAGCTATGAACCAGGTAGTAGGGGACATGGGAAATAAATGGATACTCATAATCATGTCAATAAAACATGCAAATGAAAAGAAAAAGGCTTAATCCAAAAATAAGATTTAAGTATCAATAAAAGAAAGCAATGCAAGAAACACCAACAAGAAAAGTGCTGAATGTCAGGGTTAAGATGCTGGATGGAGTCCTTAAGCTTGAATATTTACCGCAAGTTTCATAAGGAAAAGTCCTTGAAGCAGGGGTAAGATTTGTCAAAAGGAAGAGGAAAGTGATAGGGCATTCTAGATGAAGAAGTTGGCACAAGTGTGGGGGTGGGGCAGGAATGCCCTTGGCATGTCTGGGCACACTGTTGACTGGAAGTATGGGTTTGCATTGGCTGGGGTTGCGAGTTCCTTAATGACGGCCACAAAATTATAGACTTTACACTGTTGATAATGTGCAAAGTATTTGTACAGAGAAAGCGGCGGCAGAAAGCTGTGTTTTCAGAAGATTAATCTGGCAGAGGTGTATAGAACCAACTGGAAATCAACAGAGACTACTGGCAAGGAGATCAGCACATAGGCAATGGCAGAATGCCAGGTGTGACTGGACCGAGACATTGGTAGTGAGGACCGTGGAAGGAACTGATTGGAGGGGCAGTGAGAAAAACACTGTTGGGACTTGGCAACTGATAGGATCTAGGCCTCCCCCAAAAAATAAGTGTCAAAAGGGAACCTCACTTTCACAGTTGCGGGGGGCATCGGGAGGAACACTGAAGTGTGCATGAGAATGATCTGATGCATTTTGAGCAGACTGAGCCTAAACGAGGAAGGGGTAGAAATGGCCAGAACGCATTTGGCTCTTGTTCTGCCTGAACGTGAGGAGACAGGACAGAGACGGGGGCGATCTGAATGGGGCAGCGCTCTGACATCTCCAGGCAGGGTGGTGAGCAGAGCACTGAAGAGCAGAGTCTGTCTCCAGGCAGCGTGGAGAGACACAGGAGTCAGTGTCGGAGACTGAGCGAGCGCAGCCACAGGTAGAAGGGGCTGCGAGGCCAGAGCGGCACGAGGGCCACAGAGCAGCAGCGAGCACTGCAGGGCGGGAAGGAAGAATGAGGACGCCCGGGAGGAGACACACCCGCGCAACTGGCTTCTCAGAGAGGACCATCTCAGTGGAGGGGGAGGACAGACTAGGTCAGCAGCACGCAGGGAGTGTCGGGAGATGGGAACGGGTACTCGGAGGAAGGAGCGACGATTCTGAGTGGCCACGTGGTTGCTATGACCACCAGCATTGCAGGAAATACCAGGTGGTGGCCTGAGCAGACCGAGGCAGTCGCCGGAGCATCTTACCCCTGTCCATCAGGACACTTTCCACCCTTCAGGGCAGTACAGACGTCCCTCCAGCACGGAGGGCGCCTCCTGTCTTTCAAACAAGGCCAGTCCAGGATCTTGCAGGAGAAAACTCTCCCACGTACCAGCGACGTGCGAGAGACCTACCTGCACGCTGCCGTTCTGGGAGCTGAAGCCAAGAGGCGGCTCTTACCTGTCACCTGCAAGGCTGGTGAGGTTAAACATTTCCAAGAAGGAATGAGAGGAGTCTCCTGGGTTTCCAGGCAGAAAGCGATGGCTGGTGCAACCGGATGAAAGAGCTGTCAGGGGGTGTGATACTCAGCTGAGACACAGTTGAACCTGCACCCCAGGCAGTCCAAAGTTGTCGCTTTGTTTGTTTTCACCTCATTGCACTCAGATCTTGGTGGCATCGTTTGGTGGAAGCTCTAGCTGGTTCCTGTCTGCTCCCTATCAGGAACTGGATTTAAATCAGTGATTTCTGCACTTACTGATTTCCTGGTCTCATCAGGGGGTTCATAAGCAAAGTTGAGTCTCTACATCTTTCTGAAATAAGACCCTCCCTCCAAAGAAACACATCAGTAAAGCAGAAAGTACAAATTCAGACTCAAAAAAAAAACAACCTGAAAATATGTCCAGATGCCTGAATTGTCGACTGAAAGCCACCATTACAATGTGCTCTCAGACTGTCAACTTGGTGGCGACATCTTAACTACAGAGGGCAGTTGGAACACAGGGAAGGAAAGCATTTCAGCAAAGGTCAGACAGCATGTGCAGCCCAAACCTCCCTTTTGGACCCAGAACTTTCTTTAGCAGTTGTGTGTGAATTAGTGCACTAATTCTACCAAAAATCCCTGAGGTTTTCTTGAAAGAAAATGCCTGTATGGTTCATTTCTACAAATTAGCAAGAGGCACAGAGTATTATCAGGAGAGCTGATAGTGAGGCTGGAGGAGCAGTGCAGAGTCAACAGTCAATTCTAGCAAGTGAAAGCTACAGGTTTTGGGGGCGGGACGGGGGGGTGAGGAAAGAGCTCACTCCCCAGGTGAGTACACATGAGTGACCACACTTCCAAGAGCTCCTAGAGCAAGGGAAAGGTATTTTCTCTTTTTGGTGACCTGAGGGCTTGCCAAAAGAAAAGTATGATGAGGGGAGTGGAGAAAGGTCATGGAGAAGTCGGCGCTTCTGTTCTTAGCAACTGAACATGTTCTTTGCCACTTGGTCAAGCGCTAAAGGGAAACATGAAGATGTTCCACTTCTAAGTCTTTGAAAAATGACTCCAATACCCCATGTAAGTAAAGGCACGACTTTACTTTGTCTTCAGTTAACCAGCCCAAATTTGGACATCTATTGCTTGACGATTTTAAGTACTTATCTAAAAGGCACCTTTCCAAAAAAGACACAGTCTGCTGTGTCTTTTATTAATAACAAAATACAATGAGGAGCTCATTCTGCTTAGCTGAGCTGAAATGTTCTAGAAGTTTCTCTTAAAAGGCTTCCACCTGCCTTAGGAACTGCATGTGCCACCCTCCATGGACCCCAGTAGAGGCTTTAAATTCTACTGCTTCGTTGTTGCCCTACATGAGCTGCAGGTGCATCTTCTTATGAATGCAAATCATAGAAGCAAATTTAGAAACTGTTTTGGAATATGTGACCTTTAGAGATTGAATTTGCAAGCTGAAGACTGGGGAGGTTATTTATAAGAATCCTTACACTGGAGGAATGCTCAAAAACTCTTATCATCTGATGACCTCTCGGGGCTTTTTAAAATATCTAAGGGGTAGGACTTTAATTCCAACTCAAAGAACAGAATGCTGTCTCTCCTATTTGGGCCTTCCCTGGGAAACTTCTCTAGGACCTACTCATTTGGGAGGAGAAGGTACAATGATGTATTCAGTTTGGACCATAACCTAGACATAAGTTACCTAACCAGTAGGCAAATATACTCACCCCAATTCAAAAGAGAGGTCCAGGTTTGGGATAGAAAATGAGGGGTGGGGACACTGGTATGTGGATGGTAAGTGAAGGCTGGAACGGATAAGATCACTAGGAACAGATTACAGAGCAGAGGAACAGAAGGCTCCACCTGTAGACAGCAATGGCAGAAGAGTGGAGAAGCCTCCACCTGAAGGAGAAAAAGAAAATTAGGAGAGGATATTTTCATGGAGCCTGAAGAGATTTGTTGCATCAAGAAGGAGGAAACTCAGACAATATGAAGAGCTGTAGAAAAAGTAAACAAGAAAAGAGATGAGATGGCAAAGTGCTGGATGATCTTGGTTCAAGCAATAATAGTTTTTAAAGTAACAAATCCCTAATCAAAGCCATCTCACTGCCACCATCAAGAGCAAAATTGTCCTCATAAGCCAGTGGAGTAGGACAGAAAATCCAGAATTAAACCTCCACATATGAGATCAAGGAAGATTTGATAAGGGAGAGAGGAACACCCATCAAGGAAAGGATAGTTTCTTCAATGAATGGTGTTGGGTAAACTGGATAGCCACATACAGAAAAAATAAAATTGGATTTCTATCTTCTACCACTCACAATAATTAACTTAGAATGGATCAAAGACTTAAACATGAGAACTTAAACTGTAAAACTTCTACAAGAAAAAGTGCCTGACAGTGATCTTGGCACTGATTTTTTTTATATGACACCAAATGCACAAAGAAAATTAAAACTCAACAAATGAGGCATTACACTTAAAAGCTTTTAAACTGCAAAACAAACAACAAAATGAAAAGGTGACCAACAGAGTAAGAGAAAAACATTTGAGAAACATGTATCAGATAAGGGGTTAACACCAAAAACTTGTAAAGAACTCAGATAACTCAATAACCAAAAAGAAAACAAGTCAAAAAAAAAATGGAAAAATGGGCGGAGAAACTAAACAGAAATTTTTCAAAAAGAGAAATCTAAATGGTCAACCGGCACTTGAAATGGGGCTCACTATCATGAATCATCAAGGAACTGCAAATCAAAACCACAATGAGCTATCACCTCACTCCTCAGAATAGTCACTCAATAGAATGACTATTATCAAGAAGACAAGAGGCAACAAGGAATAGTGAAGACAGAGACCCCTAAAACACTCTGAGTGGGACTGTACACAGGTTTAACTACTAAGGGGGACAATATGGAAATTCCACCCCAAAACAGAAATAGAACTACTTTACAATCCAGCAATCACACTTCAGGGCACAGACCCGAAGGAAACTGTGAGAACATCTTGAAGAGGCACCACACTCCATGTTCAGCAGTGTGTTGTGTCATTATTCACAGCAGTCAAGATAAGGAAACAGCCTAAGTGTCTACTCATGGATGAATGGATAGAGAAGATGTGATACATATTACATCAAATGCCTCTGCAGACCGGAATATCCTTTGAGGACCTGTCACTTGCCCCTGGATGTCCAGCTGTCACAATCTCTTCTCCCTCTTAAATCCACTTCTATGGACTATTTCTCCCCGTTCCCACTTTCTACTCTGCTAACCTCCTTCAGATGCTCTGCCAGTTGAAGTTACCTTCTGCTCACTGCTCCAACCTGGTCCTTCCTTAAAGTCTCAAAATTGTCCCATCTAAGAGGGGGACACATGAAGAGATATCACCCGTGGATTTCAAAGCCAGATGGGCAAAATCAAGCCAGAAAAATGTTCTGCGGGAGAGACCAAATAAGGAGAAAGAAAATATGCTTCTCAGTCTAAAATAAATGGTAGAAAGTCACAAAGAAAAGAATCAATAGATTTTGACCATATAATCTTTTTTTAATATATATTTTTATTGTTATTTATGTCTTTTACATTTTGTATTCCCCTTGGGTAGCCCACCACCAATTCACCCGTGATCCATCTCCATGGTCCCTTGTGTTCTTTTCTATTCCATTTTGTGCCTTTTTCCTTCCCTCCCCCGCCTCCCCCCCCCACCCCTGCTGATTGTCTCTCTCCTATTTGGCTTCCTTATAGTCCTGTTATAAGTGAAACCATTCGATATTTTTCTCTTTCTTTCTGGCTTATTTCACTGAGTATGATCCCCTCTAATTCCATCCATGTCGCTGCAAATTGCATGTGTTCATCTTCTTTGAATGCTGAATAGTATTCCATTGTGTATATGTACCACATCTTCTGGATCCAATCATCTATTTTTGGACATCTGGGTTGCTTCCATACCTTTGCTATTGTGAACAGTGCCGGAATGAACATACAGGTGCATGTATCCTTTCGGATTAGTGTTTTTGTTTCCTTTGGGTAGATTCCCAAAAGTGGGATTGCTGGGTCGTATGGAAGCTCCATGTTGAGCAGTTTGAGGAATCGCCATACAGCTTTCCATAGTGGTTGGACCAGTTCACATTCCCACCAGCAGTGTAGAAGAGTTCCTTTTTCTCCACATCCTTTCCAGCATTTGTTGTTGCCTGTATTTTTAATGTGTGCCATCCTCACAG
>PVIJ01003548.1:0-133047 GCA_004024925.1 Scalopus aquaticus
TCTCTCTCTCTCTCTCTCTCTCTCTCTCTCTCTCTCTCTCTCTCTCTCTCTCTCACACACACACACACACACACACACACACACACCACCTTTGGCCTACACCCCAGCCCTTGTATGCATAAATAAATAAATCCTTAAAAAAAATAACCTGCATACATCTAAGATAACAGCTCATTTCAAGCCTTGGTGTTAATGAAGATGCAAGTTCATTAGTGGGGATATTTTAATTTTGCCTTGAGAGAACCTTTTTCCAGTCACAAGCTTTATAAAATGTTCCAGCATTGGTGAAGGAACCATCAGTTAATAGTTCTAAATGATCATATAGCAAACACTATTTTTGACCTTTTATCATAAGAGAGTGTTTTAAATGTGTTTTTCATTTTTTTCCTCACAAGTCTTTATAGATCCACAGCCTCTTGTTCATAATTAAAAATGTCATAGGTTTTGAAAAATCACAATTTTTTTGTTTTAGTAATTTGGGGCAATAAAATTTGACTTCCAGTAATGTGAGACTATTGACAGTTTTTACTTAGCCTACTCAGTGTGTCTATTCAAAAGTTTTAGAGCAGACATGTTAGTGCCATTCTAGGGTGTTTCTCCAGATATCACTGGTTTGGTTACATAGGTTCAGGATATGCACTTTCTTGCTGTAGGGTAAATGGAATTATTCAGGTTTTCCTGCCCTCCCGCCATTAGCATCTGTGGTCAACACCTGTGGTTTTACATGGGTGCCTGATCGTGGACAACTGGAGTGTGGCGTGGGCATGTGTGAGTGGCCACATCTGAGCCGAGAGACTGAGCATGTAAGGGTGGCATCGGAGTGCGGGCGGCGGCAGAGGACCGTGCAGCAGAGTCCAGTGAAGAGCAGTGGAGTGCATCAAAGAATGACTAAGAGAAGAAATAGCGGATAGGGATTTGCAGGGAGGCCCAAGTTGCTGTCTCCCTGCTGGCTTTTCCCCCTAACCTGTGAGGATGGTGCCAAGTGCACCAAGATTCTCCTTCAAGCTACCTGAGCCAATGATGAACCTTCCCTGTCTGGTGTGGTTGCAAAACAATTGCCTTTCTAAAAAAAAAAAATTTTTTTTTCATTTTCAAACACCATAGCCACAGGTATTTTAGATGAGGATTTATAGGTAGGCCACGTGCATTTATTTTTCTAATTAGAAAAAGAGACAACATTTTGTAATTTGTCAAAGATCTCATAGCTAGATGGTGGCACAGTTGGGGTTTTTGAACAAAGGATGGTGTAAAAGCTGCTATTATCCCTAGACTATACATTCCCTCCATCTACAGTGGGGTTAATATTCCATGCAGAGAAAAATATTTAAAAAGTACTATAGAAAAATGCCATCCACCTAGTCACCAGTGATTTAATTTGTTGATGAAGTTCAGCGAATTGATTATACCCAAATGTGTTGGAAAGATTAGATTATGCAATGCATTTTATAAGCAAATTATATTTAGCTCACATTGTTTACATCAAAAACAATTTAAATTATTACTAGTAAAGTATTATTATAAGTTTTTAGTATCACTGAAGGCATTCACAAATTATATGGGTTGATTTTTTCAAGAACAGCTACCAAAACCAAGCTGCCTTAGCAGTGGGAGACGGCAGGAGCAGTGGCAGTTGTGGCAGTTGCTCCTGCCCAGTAACTGCCATTTTGAATGGACCAATCAGATACTAGGAGCTGATGGGTAGGTCCAATCAGCTCCAGGATTGAAAAATGGTCCCATCAGACTTGTGGATAGTTCCCTGAACGAGACTATAAGTCAGGGTCAGAGGTACCTGGGAAAGGGGGAAAGAAGAAAAAAAAAGAGAGGACACCAGCCCCAGAGAGCGAAGGAGGCCCCTGAAGAGAAGACGGCGACAACACCAGCTCCCAGGAGAAGAAAGATGACGGTTCCAGACTCCAAAGAGAGAAGTCCGCTCCTCGCCTCCGAGGAAGAGAGAAGAAGCGTCCAGCAGCCGCCCTCTGAGGAGGAAGAGAAGCTGAAGGACTCTGCAGAGACTGGGCCTCCGGTCCTGTCTCTGACGTAGCCCGAAGAAAGCACCAGAGGCCCCGGGCCTGGTGTCTCAGAGACCTGCTTGTGGGTCTAACCCAGCACCTCCCAGAGAGCTGCCGTCCCCGATGCGTTCCGGGTGAGGCGGCCGCCACTGAGTCTGCAGTGAGCTCTCTGTTTCCCCCGTCTGTAAAATAAACCCCATGTTTATTGTTGTTGTTCCTGTAGCCTGAAGTCTCTTGCAATTTTGGGCGTGGGTGAGAACCCACAGACTGTGCCCTGTCCTCTCATCGGCGCTGTCTTTGTTGCTTTTGGCCTTTTGGCCTTTTGGGGCTTTTTGGTGGCTCTTGCCTCAGAGCCTGGGCAGCTGTGCCCTGACCGCCCCGCTTTCAGTTGGTGACCACAAAGGGACTGGACACCCTGTGTCCGCCCGCCCCTGTTTCAGAACTACTTTGTGTCTTTTATAATCAAAATATCATTCCTTTTGCCTTTTCACAGTTCATACGTTGTTGGCAATTGCTCAGGGTAAGTTGTGTTACAACATCACTAGTTAATATCCTGAATCTTCTTGTGTTAAGACTCCATATTCAAAGTCTGAAAATGCAACTTGGACACTAAGTCAAAATATAATTTTGTGTTTTCAGAAATTAACACAGGACAATTGTTTCTGAAATGTTTATGTCTAGTAACTAAGTTCTTCATCTCCTGTACCTTTCCCTAAAAGGTGGTAGTTGACAGATCGTCTGTACTCAGAGTGAACATCGTTTAACAAGCCGCTCAAGCCTTGCAACTAGCAAATGCTGCATAGCAACCACTGCAGAGATTAGTCCGTCAAGTTAAGAGCTGTCTGGAAAGGTTAGTTCTGAGAGACTTCTGTCATGTATGCGTGGTGCGCATGCCCTGTGTACCTACAGCAGCTATAGCCAGCAGTCATAGCTTAAAAACAAACACAAACACACAAAAAACAGTTCATTATCAATACTTTCAAACAGGTGGAAGGTGAAAGCTGTCCATTTGGTATAATTAAGATCAGTGAAATGAGAGGAAAACAGTCCCATGATCAGAACAGAAATACCATGTCTTTACCTTCATTTCTCATCCCTTCAGAATGTTCTTACCCTCACAAACAACTTGTCAGAAATGTTGGGAATCCTTTCTAATACCTCCAGCCTCTGCACATACTGCTTTCCCATTTTCTCTTCATGTGGCTATTTCAGAGTCACAGTATATTTTGCAAACTATTATTCCCTCCTGTTTTTCCCAATAACAATTACTAATGTATTGATAGGTCCTTAATTCCCACCTCAATTCATACTCAGTTCAAAATGCTACTTGAAATTATTCTTTCATTCCAGTACATTGCCCTGCTGAAATCTTCATATCAAATAATAAATACTAATCTGCTCTAAGTCTAAAAGATCAGTAACTGACTGCTCTTACTATATGTTCTCGTCTCTGCTTTCCCAAATAAGTCTATCTGCTCATTCCAATTTCTCATTCAATTTCAAGACAACTGAACTCTTTTATTAGTCCCTAGCCAGTTCTGCCTCTACAGTTTGAAGAGAACCTTTGCACTCAAATGTACGTTCTTAGCAACCAACAACACTTTTACTGTCTTAGGCTGCAGAACACTACCTCAAATGTCCCCCACTCAGAAAAAGTCCCCAGCTACTACTGATCTTAGTAAATAATAATTACAGTGGGGCTTTTGCCTATTAAAGATATTTTCCAGATTTGTTGCATATGTATTTTTAAATATGGGAGTCAATATTAGATGACATCTACTTTTAAAAAAAAGCCTATTTTAAGCTCTTCATCATCTACATATAAAATTTTTGTTTTCTGGATTTTTAAAATTTATTTACTTATATTGCTTTTCATTTTTGTACAGTAATTAGTTACTCTCTTCAGGTGTAGTCCCCATAGTTCCCCCACCACCATAACACCCTTGAACCATCACCATAGTTCCTTGTTCTCTTCCCTCCCCTGTTTTCACCCCTCTCCTTCTATGTGCCTGTTATATGCCTTAGATCTACGGTTAGCTTGCATGTTTTGTCTTTTTTCTTGACCTTTTGTTCAATTACTCTATATACCACACGTAAGCGAAACCATTCGATAACTTTCTCCCTCTGACTTATTTGAATGAGCATAGTCCCTTCCAGCTACATCCATGATGTTGCAAATGGCATGTGTTGTATTCCATTGTGTATATATACCACATCATTTTGATCCATTTGTCTGTTTTAGGGCACTTAGGCTGTTTCCATTATCTTGACTATTGTAAATAGTGCTACAATAAACATAGGAGTGCAGATTTCCTTTTGAATTAGTGTTTTTGTTTTCTTTGGGTAGATTCCTAGCAATGGAATCACTGGCATATATGGTAGATCCACTTTTAGGGTTTTGAGGAAACTCCACACAGCTTTCTTTCTGTAGTGATGGGATCAGTTTGCATTCCCACCAGCAGTGTAAGAGGCTTCCTTTTCTCCACATCCTCGCCAGTATTTGCTGTCAGGTTTTTTTTTTTTAATATGGGCCATTCTCATCAGTGTGACATGGTACCTTATTGTGATTTTGATTTGCATTTCCCTGATAATTAGTGATGTTAAACATTTTTTCATACGCCTGTTTGCCATTTATATTTCTTCTTTGAAGAAGTATCTTTTTAGTTCTTCTGGTGCATTTTCTTATTGTTTTGCTTTGTTTTTGTTGAGTTGTGTAAGCTCTTTGTAGATCTTTGATATCAGTCCCTTATCCGTTGTATGTTGTGCAAATATTTTCTCCCATTCAGTTAGATGTCTCTTCATTTTGGTTACTGTCTCTTTTGCTATAGAGAAGCTTTCTAGTTTGATGTAGTCCCAGCTGTTTTTCTTCTCCTTTGTTTTCCTTGCTTCTTGAGATGAATCCTCAAAGATGTATGACGTATGGTGTAATGAACTTTTGGTTTTATTTAAGTCATCCTAACTCTCTAGATCGACTCATTCTCCCTCCCAAAAAAGAAATAATGGGTAACGATTCGTGATATTAAACATCTTTAATAGGTATTGGGTAGGTTTCATCATCTTTCTTTCCCACTATTGGAAGTTCATTTTTAACTAAGGGTGGTGGGATGTGATGGCTGTCAGAATTAGTTGGAACTCATTTCAAAATTCTCCATCTGTCAGTATTTCAGCATCATTGCTCATAGGCCCAGAATGATACAGTTGATTGCATAGAAATGATATTTCCAGGTGAAATCCATTTTAAAAAGTAAACTAATTCCCAGCAATGACCTTAATGACCATTAGAGAAAGTCTCTTATCGAACAAAATTAAGCTCCATGGGACGATGAATGCAGTCATTCATTTGGCTGCACCAGATATGAAAACTTTCTAGTTTTTTTCCTAATTCATTTAATGCTCATTTAGAAATACACACCCAAAAGGACTTGATATTTAATTCCTTTATAAACTGTAAACACACCACAGCGGTATTTGGATATCTTACAGACTTTGTCTGTAAACAGAAATTGCTTCAAGGCATATTCCAGATACTTGCTGGTACAAAATTTTAGAGGCTTAACAAGTTCCTCAAATGAATGCCAATAATTTTTAACATTTGAAAGGAAAAGCACATTTAGTACAATGAATGTTACAAATGTTCACCTTTTAGCGACCACCACTAATGCCATATAGGACACATTTGCAAGATAAACCTTGAATTATAGATAGCACCTTGAAACATATCTGTCTGAAGTATATATTTAAATAAAAATGTGATAGGATGTGGAATGCTGAATTATCTCCTGCCAGATGGAATGTAACATAATATTGCACAACTTAACATGATTCAGCAATGCAAGTGCCTTGAATTTAGAGTATTTTTCAATTAAAAGTTTCATTAGAAAGAAAATTGCTAGAGTTCAGGGAAAGGAGGAAACCTGTTCCTGAATAACCAATTCTTCAAACTATTATATTGATGAAGTCAGTTGTAGCATTAGTTCCCACATGTAGAAAAATGGACTTTTTGTATTCAAACATGTCTGTTTGTTAAAGGGCCAACCAGCCTTATCCACAGGTGTACATTAAGAAGCATTCATAATAGGTTGCAAAGTCAAAGTCAATGAAAAAAAATCACTGATGAAAACATGGAACTGCATGTACTTTAGGTGAAAACAAACCTCTGAGTAGAAAAAGACTCACTGTAAATATTCATGAGGCAATAAGACTTTAAAACCTCACATTTGGCATTATAAAATTACTTCTATACATGAGGTTCAAAAATGACATTTATGGTTTGGTTATTTGTTTTTGTTTTTATTTTATTTTTTTTACTTAATATCAGAGTCAATTGTCTAGCAGGTGTGTATAGCCATAAATTTGGGCAGAACCCACTGGCTTATCTGCAGATAAACTTGCATTTCTTGTGAATGAATTGTTTCTCTTTAGAGTTTTTTTTTTAAAAAGAAAAAATACTTCACTGAAAAAAGACAAATCACTCTTTCATATCCCGCTGCATTTTAGTCATGTGATGATCATGAGAACAAGACTGTAAGCTCTGTGATAGCCAAGGGCATGGTGTTTTGTTCATGCTTTCACTCAACACCAAACACAGTACCTAGTCCTGTGTTTGCCCACATCAAAGAAGTCCAATAGGAGGCCTATTAAGGTTCGTGGTTCATATGGTTCATGAACAAAGTCAGCTGCTTAATTTAGGGACACTCAATCCAATACTGTTCATATGGCACAGTGAATTTTTTTAGCCAGCAATAAAAAAGGTGATTTATTACTTCAAATTATCTTTTAAAATGTTTTCTGACTCCTCCAGAGTGGCCTGGGTCATATGCCCAGTGTCTCTCAGGTAGTGAGTCATATAGCTTGAGAGGTGTAGGTCATTTTTCCCTTCTGTGTGGGCAAAGGCCTTTGTGGCTACCCCACTCTTGGCCAAGTGCTCATTTTAGCCCTAAACACTAATTTTTTTTTAATTTAGTAACATTTGTTGAAATTTTTAAAAACCACATCTTAACATATTGGACTTACCTATAATATCAAGCTTATGAAATAATTACCTAGAATTATAACTGTAATTGTTTTTAGTGAGTTTAAAGAAAAGTAATAACTCTTTTCTTTCACTGACTTGAAACTCAAGATACCCATCCATTAGTTTTTATCATTTTGAGTAAATCTTCCCCTTGATACATTTAAAATTTAGGTTTTATATTATTGTCCCATTTTTCTATGTCTGTTGACTTATAAAAGAAAGAAAAATCACTTTTTTGTAAGTAAATGAGATGTTTTATTTTTGTGAGTAGGAATCAGATGAGCTATTATTATCTCTAATTCCTGTGTTTATCTCAAATAAAATAGAGGAACTGGGCTTCTCTTGTTATTTGGATTTGGGATTTAATTGTTTCAAAGAAATTTTTTTATTTAAAGCCTTTTTATTTTGACATTGTTGGAAATTGATATTAGAACCTTAGGTTAAGAAGAAATATTAGGTATTTCTCACTGAATCTTCCAAACCGAGCTGAAATCCCTTCTATGGTGATTCTGCCTCTTCCTGAAAATTTCAATGGATAGGAAATTAATCTCTTTGCAAGAAAGCATCCATTAGTGGAATACTTTACTAGAAAATTGTGGGTTATCTTGAATCCAAATCTGGTCCCCTGAAACTTTGGGCTATTGGTTCCAGTAGTTACTGAAAGCAATAAAAACTAGTTCCTGCTTTATACCACCTACACTTAATGTAAAATCTTTTGTGTGGTATCATCAAACATTATTACAAGAACTTCATTGGGAAATACGCAGTTCTTACTCCTGCTGTATCAGTTAGAAATACCTTCAGCTGCAAGGAAAAGATTACCAGGCAATAAGAAGTGAGATCTTACTGCCTCTCCTAACTAGAAGTTTAGATACAGCTGACTGCTGCTATTCGCGGTCAGTGGAGCTCAAGAGATGTTTTCTTTGCAATCCTCTAGGTCTTCCTTGTCATTTTCTGTGTTCCAGACCCGAAGAAAAGGAACATGCAAGGCTTTCTCCAGATGAGTCTCTAATTTTTCTTTTTTTAGAAAGGAAAAGCTTTCCCAGGAATACTCCAACCAGATCATATAGCTTATTTACCATGATGGTCTCAGCCCTTAACAGAATGTGGCACCCAGCAAATCATTAGTAGCTGTTATAAAATTAATACATGAATGAATGTCATATATCAACATCACCATATGAACAAAACTTTGATTTTAGAGGAATTTAGACCAGAGGGGAGATAAATATAAAATCAAAATACAAAACAATCAAAAAAACTCTCACTCCTCTTTGAGAGAAATGAAAACAACCATAAGGAAGCTACTAAAGTGTGACTTGATTAAATGTTACCGCTTGCTTGCTAGTAATTTAAAACTGACAAAAGAGGCCCTAATGGTACATGTTTGATGATGACTAATTTCAAATAAAATAATAATAGTAAACAAAAAATAAGTGGTCAATAAGTTCCCTGTAGAAGTTTCCTTTACTTCTCTGAGTCTTACTATCTGTAGCCCTATAGATCAGATAATAACGGTAGTGCTCTCAAAGTGTTGTCTTGGATCAAGTTAAAGTTAAGAATGAATCAAACATGGGGCCTCCCTGGTGTCTTAGCAGTTAGTTCTCAGCACTACCACCATGTCCCTTATGGCCTGTGTTCAATCCCTGGCCAGGGAACTAACCCACATGGCATAGCAGACCTCTCCTGTTTTGCCTTCTGCTCCCCTTAGCAGTGTATTTCAGTAGATCTGCCTGTTCTGCTCCCCACTCTCTCGGGTGAATCCTCTCACTCCCCCACTACTTTGGCCTACACCTAAGTTCTTCACAAAAGTAAATAAAATCTCAAAAAAAAAAAAAAGAAGCAAGTATGGAGGCTACTAAAATAGCACCTGGCACAAAGACGATATCAGTATGATCATTTATTCTCTAAATAAAGATGAATGCTTGGATGAATGAACATATGAAGATTTTACTGTCTCTTTAAATAGTAAAATTGACTTGCTGGTGAAGAAATACGAATCACAAAATAAGACAAGAGGACTCTATGGAATTTTCGTTAATTAGTTCTTTCTGAAAATTAAACAAATGAAGGGACAACTAAATTTTAAATGGACTAACAATTTTGGTTGGGGTGACATCAGAATACAGTATATCCATCATGTGATTAAAATTTAGATCAACTAGTCCAAAATAGTCCATCACGTATTGGTCTAAACCCTTGATCAGTGGAACAAGTTACCCTAGAAGTAACAGCTCAATTCTATTCTAGGGTTCTTATATACCATAGGGTTTATGAAATTAATATTGGATCAGGACATCCCAACGGTGTCACCATTATTAATGATTTTTCTGTTCAATGATTGAAGTCACACCAGAGTAATTCAGGTCAATATTCTTTCCAGTATGAAAGGACAAGAGAAATAAAGCCAACTTTGCAAAATCATCTTTAAACTAATAGTTTAATTTTAATCTAATCAATATACAATAACCCTGCCCAAGAATAGGGGTTTTTTTGAATGGCAAATTAGCCAGGGCTACACTCTACTCCCTAAAAACATGTTTACAATCAAACTTCTTTCATTAATTGTTCCCATTTTACTTGCAGTAGAATTCTTTATGCTAATCAAATGAAAAATATTAGGCTACATATAACTCTGTAATTTCATTGATTCCCATGGTCTGCTTCAACCCTTTGCCTATGCTGTTTAACTATCAAAGAATCCCTACAACTGTTAACATCAACAGCATCCATATTTATCAGCACATCAATCCTAGTTCTTCCTCTAACAATACGAATTCTATTTGTCCAGTATCCACTAAGTAAAATAAACCTATTCGTACTTTTTATACGAGCAGTATCAAGCTTGGTTTCTATTCTTTGATTGGGCTGAAACTCATATTCAAAATATGCATTAATTGGGGCACTATGAGAAATAACACAAACAATTTCTCATGAAGTAACACTAGTAATTATCTTATTACCAGTCCTATTAACAAATGGGTCATTTACACACTGAACACTAATCATTACCCGAGAGTACACATGATTAATTTTCCCCTCGTGACTATTATCAACAATATGACTCATTTCAACCCTGGCAGAAACTAACCAAGCTTCCTTTAACCTAACAGGAGAATCAGAACTCATTTCTGGCTTCAGCATCGAGTACACTGTAGGCCCATTCACCCTATTCTTCCTAGAAAAATATGCCAACATTATCATAATAAATATTTTCACACCAATCTTATTCCTAAGAATATTTCACAATCCCTACATACCAGACTTATATTCAACCAACTTATCATCAAAACTCTCATCTATTTTTTCCTATGAATGCCAACATCTTACCCGTGATTCTAATACAACCAATTTATATAGCTCCTATGAAAAAAAAAAAAGTTTACCACTAACACTAGCACTTTGTATATGATAGATGTTATTACCCATCAACCTATTAAGCATCCCACTACAAATGTATGCACTCTATAATTATTAGGGAATTGGTGATAACCACCCCCTTATCTGGGACAATCTATGTCTTCCTCCAAGAATCCTGCAGTCCAGTCTCATATGATTCTAGCACTGGATGTCACACCAATGGTTTCCTTCAGTATCTTTCCACTGAGTTGAGTTTTGCTTATGTTTTTGCCCAAAAGGTTGTATTAAAGTACGTCTTTAAGTTCTAGGGCTTTATCCACTGATATATAGCCTAGAAAATCTTGCTTTCTGACTTCCAGCTCTGCAAAATGCTGGCTATGCATCAAGCTGCAGCTTTCTAAGGGAAGCACTCTCATTGCAGGAGCCTTGGCAACCGAAGGAAGTCATTGTGAGAGAAGTCGGAAAAGAACATATAAATTCTCTCTGGCATTACAAGTCACTTCCTGCAAGGGGTGAAAATCATAAACAGATCCTTCAATGCAAGAAATAAGGGTGCTGAGATAACTCCTGAGCCATTCCACACCCATGGCCCCCATTAGAGGTTCACAGGTGTTCCTGTTTTACTTTTTATTTACATACTCATTTCAAATCTCCGAGGGGAGGGGAATATATACCCTTCAGTGCAACCTGAGAAGATTCTGTGAGAGCACGGGGCCATCAAAAGAATGGAATCTGTTAGCTGCTGTGTGAAAGACTGGGCTCGTTGTGGATCAGTTCCAGAGATGTCCACTATTGTTAAAAAAAAAAAAAAGGCAGAATCCTCGAGAGGACCTAATTTTCTTATTTGCCTTTTTTCTCTTTAAGCTTGACTACAGACAAGTTCCAATTAGTTGGACTTGGGGTAATAAAATGTAATTTCTTATGGGGAGGGCTCATTCCTCATTTATCTCTGTGTCCCCAGGGCTAGCCCTGTGCCTGGAACATTATTGCTGCTGCTTAATGCATAAACAATGGCATTGTTGGATTTGGTCTACTCCAAATAATTTAATCCATGACTAATCCATGTTTAAGGGAAGTAACAATGCATGCTTTGTTACTCCCAATCCAACTTTTAATGAAGAAAAAATGAAATCTTTCTAAAAATACTGCCCAATAGTGTCAAGATATTTATTACTATTATCACTTACGTAAGTCAGGATGTAAAGCAACGAAAGCAACTCATTTCTCGTCTCTGTGGGAGCAGTTCCATTCTCACAACATTATAGAGCGAAGATTAATACTGTGTGAGAAAATTATAACTCTCTTTAAAAAATCATATTGCTTTAACCTATAACAAATACAGAGACTGGTCCCAGGCCTCTTGGAGAAAAGTTTACTGTTATATTTCTTTCAGTTACAAATGTTTTTCCCAGGTCTTGCCTTGGTAATAATCACTGGAAAATACTTAATCCTGGCTGTTTTCATAGTCCTAAAAGAAAAGTGATGGTAGTCATTTGGGTGCAGAAATTGGATCCCACTTATTATTAACTTTCCTCCTTTCCCCAGACAAATCCCTCCACCTGTGTGCTGGCTCACTTCCCTCCACACCGGAAAACTATTCTATCAGGTATATCTTTTCTAACACTTGCCTCTCCATCTCTCTCCTCTTCTAGACTCATTTCTTATAACTGTCGCTTTGTTCAATAAACCCCAAGAAACACCTGCTATATGCATTGCACAAGGTTGGACACTGGGATATATACCAAAAATACTAAGACATTGTCTTGCTTTCTAAATTCTAGAAGCTCACATTATAATTCAGGAGGTTCACATGTAAACAAAATATCCAAGTAATATTTGTAGTAATGAAACATGTGAAAGTTTCCACAGGAGTAAATATGCTCAGGTATCTCCCATCTGGCCTAAAGCAATCACAGCCCTCTGTTCTTCCTTTTATTGTAAGCTTCTAAAAGTAATATGAGCCCTCATACATGTATTTCTCACTATGTATCAGACATAAGGCTCAGTATTTTGACCTACACGATCTCTTTATTCTCACAATATATCCAGAGCTTGTTTCTATTTTTATCCTCCCTCTAGAAATGAGAGGCTAGCAGAGAGAGGGTCTATAACTGCTTTATAGCACTCAGCGACTAATAATACCTACCTGGATTAGTTTAAATGCCCTCAGTTGCAATGAACAACAACAACCCTCAAACTAGACTAAATAATCGAGGAAATGTAGTGGTTTATATAACTGAAAGAAGTAGAATGAGCTTCAGTTAAGGTTTGGGCCAGAAGCTTAGTGATGTTACCATGGGGTCCCATGGAAAATGCTTTTCCTCTCTCTCCTTTGCCTTTTATCCTGTTGACTTTACCTTCAGATCGACTCTGTGATAGTAGAGAGACAATACTAGGTACTATATGTCTCCTCCTAATTCGGGAAAGAGAAGTTTCTTTCCCAGTCATCAAACAAAGATCCTTGCCACCCCCCTACCTTTGAAGATTTCATGTCTATCACTAGAGCAAACACTGCCTCAGGAAGGCTGCAGGGAGGTGATGCACGTCGCCTTCCATACTATAGACTTGGCGGGGATAATCCACTTAGCAGAGGGCTGGCACTTAGACGAGCTCGTGGAGTTTAGCAATTATTTCACTAATACCTACTTTGCTATATGTTGCCATGTATGATTTCTTAAGGGAAGACTTTTGTGAGGGCTCAGAGGGACTGTTATGGTCCCTCAAAATTCATGTGCTGAATTCCTAGTGCCTTATGTGGGGGGGTTGGTAGGTAGAGCCTTTGGAACTTGCTTAAGTTATGAGGGTGGAATCCTCATGAATGGAATTTGTTCCTTATGAAACAGGTTCCAGAGAAATCCCTAACACTTTCTTTTTTTAAAAAAAGGTTTTTTTTTATTTATACATACAAGCTGGGGTGCAGGCCAGAGGTGTGGGGCGGTGAGAGGGTTCCCCAGAGACAGAGTGGGGAGCAGAACAGGCAGATTGACCAAAATACACTGCTGAGGGGAACAAAGGGTGAGGCAGGAGAGGTCTGCCGCGCCATGTGGGAATCTCCCCGGCCGGGTATCGAACTCACCTCACAGTTGTCGACAGCTCCACAGCTGCGACAGCTCCACAGTGCTGCGCTTAACCTGTTGCTCCACCAGGGAGGCCCTCCCTAGCACTTTCTACCCTGTGAAGACATGATGAGAAGGCACCAGTGGTGAACCAGGAAAAGGATTGTCATCGGAAGGTGACCATACTGGCACATTGATCTTGGACTTTGAACTCCAGAACTATGATCAATACATTTCTGTTGTTTGTAAGCTACCCAGTCTGTGGTATTTTGTTATAAAAGCCTGAATAGACTAAAGCAGCAGGTAGTAGTAGCAATCATATTTATTTTTAAATACTTTTTTATGCAGTCTTGCATTCAGTATTCATTTATTCACCAAATTTATTAAGCATCTTTAATGTGCCACCTGTTCTAGGTGCTGAGGATGCAGAGGAAATAAAACAAAGTCCCTGCTCTCTTGGAGCATACATTCAATAGAACATCAATGGATAAATAAAAATTTATTGACATAGAAACATAATTATTAACAAAAGTATAATTAACAAAATAAAAAAATAAAAATTGAAAATGTATTGTGAAGATCAAAGAAAGATGGTGGGACACACAATGGCAATGGAGGCACACCATGGCGAGGGTCAGAGAAGGGCCCTGTGACAAATGACACTGAGCAGAAGCCTGAAGATCTGAGCTTGTGGGGCCTCCCTGGTGGCGCAGGGGTTAAGTCTCAGTGCTATCACCAGCCACTGTAGCCTGAGTTTGATCCCCATCAGAGAGCTAATCTACATGGCACAGCAGCCCTCTCCTGCCTTGCCCACTGCACCTCTCACCCCTGTGCCTCTGGCTTACACCCAAGTTCTTGTATGCATAAATACATAAAAATAAATCTTAAAAAAAAAAAGAACTAAGCTTGTGAACTGTGTATCTCAGGAAAGAGCATTCCCAGAAGGAACAACAAATGTTTTAACTCCTGCATTTGCTTCTAGTTTTCAGAGATCCAGAAAGATGAAATCATGGGGAAATTTCTGACAATGTCTGCAGTATCAAGGTAAACAATTCACAACAGAATGCTTGGAAGCCACTACAACATCTCATGTCTTAAAGCCCTGAGATTTCTGCCACTGCCTGAGAAGCAATAATATAGCTTCTGCTTTTCTTCTCTCTTCTAACTTTGTACACTGGTGATTGGGTGGAATCTATGTTCTTCTTCTGCTCACAAGGTTTCAGAGAAATGTAATTTCCAGACTTGCCACCCCTGCAATGCAGGGGAGCACTTAGGGCAAAATGGAGCGTGCTGTAAAGACACTTATGGGCACATTTATGAATTTTTTTTTTTAGTAAATGGAATAAATTTGTCACATTATTTTTTTCTTTAATAATATTTTATACCTTTCTACGTATAAAGACAGACTTTTGTCCTGTTATCCATTTATGTATTTTCCTTTGCATCTTTATTTTTCTACCTGCCATGTGAACAATGTGAACACAGGTCAGAAAAATCACTCACACTGAAACACTTTGTTCAACTGTAAAATAGAAGGACCAAAAAAGACATGGAAAGGGTAGGAGTGGTAGTTCCAGGACAGCTTCCCCCTAAATCAACAACCAGAGGGTACTCTGGGAAGGACCATATGGTATAGACTCCTGTGGAGTGTGGGTGTGGCCTACAAGGCTCCTTTCAAGTTAGACAAGAGCAGGAAGCTTGAGCACCCTGGGCCATGGGTCTACATCCTGAGGTATGACCAGGAACTCCCTAGGGGCCAGTGACTGATGTAATTTGCCCCCAGGGACTGATCAGTGGAACACCTTGTTAAGATTGGAGCCATAGGTGGGAGTCAGGGTGTATATCCCTAAAGGCAAAATCCAGTGTTCAGTTTGACCCACCCTTCTCTGTCAATAAAAGGGCCAGGATCTTGCTCTCAAGCAGCATCCTGCGTTGTGCAGCCCGCTCCACGACTCCTGTTTCTTTATCAGTGTGGTGTTGCCCAACACAACAGTGGAGCAACAAGAGAGACCAGTCACAACAGATGAATATGAGTTTATTGCCTTCTGACCTAGGTTTCCTGCTAATATTGATCAGTCCACTGGAAGAATCATGAAAAGTCACTGGGCTGCTGCCACCCAGTTAAGTCTCAGTTCTCCTGAGGTGCTTTCCTAGCCCTGCTCCCGGTTAGTTAGAGCTGTTGGTGCCCTGAGTGAAGATCTTGTGCTCATACATGACAACAAGACGCTGAGAATGAACGGTGTGAACTTAAAAACAGTAGGGTGATTTCCTTTAAAGACCTTGCATGGCAACAGCTTCTCAAAGTTCTCTGTACACTTTCCCTTAGCCTGGAGATCCTCCCCAGCCTCCTCTGTTGCCTTTTCTCTCACTTGGACCCAGTTTGGGTCAAGAAGTATCCAAAAGGATCCTGTGATACATAGCTTTACCTACAGGTGCTGGGTCTAGACCAGGATGAAGATGTCATAGAGTATCATCTTGGTGCCTTGACAGATGAGCGGATAGAATGGCATGCTGGCCATTGATTCCTGGCTCCCTCAATACAGTGAGGACCCAACCTGGTGGCCCATGTGTGTGCTGGACTTGGTGACATACTTCCCATTGAACTCCATGTCACCCTGGTGGGAAAGGCAGCCAAACAATGCTTGTACTGGTAATAGGGCCCGTGTCTCATACCCATAGTAGTTGCTGTACCAGACACCCATCTCAGCCAAGTGAATACTATTTTTGACTTCTAGCAGGTTAGATGACTAATAGACCTTTATACCTCATTCATAAGTGACATTTTACTCAGTCAAGATTTTGATGAGAACTTAGGTAGCAGTCAATTTATTACTTTATTATTACGCTTTCATTCTCCTCTCAGGTGTAATCCCCACAAAATTCCCACCACCAAGACACCCATGAACTGTCACCATATCTCTTTGTTCTTCCCTCCCCAGATAGCAGTCAATTTGACTTTCAGTCAACTCTGGTATGTGCTTAGGACTTAAACTCGGGGAGACTGAAGACTCATTTTTAGTCTTTTCTATAAAAATAATAAAGTCAGGAGTCTTAAGAAAAATTCAAAAGCATGACCAATGGTCTCAATTTAAGGGCCACTTCATTGCCATACTGCACATGGGTGATGGACTTGAAGTAACATTGATTCTACATAAATATTGGCCAGATGTCAGGCATTCGTCTGTCTGGATTATGAGTTGCTGTCAACAGGCAATATCACTCTTCAGGTATGTGAAAGGAATGAAGCCTCAGAGATACACCTGGAGGCGATGAGAGCAGACAGATTGGAGTTTATATATGCTCTTTATATATGCACTTGACTCAAAGTAGTTATTTAGAAGATGGTACCCTCTGACATTATGATACTGCTGAGGACAATGTCCATAAAAGTTCACTCTACCTGATTTTAGCTTCTTGTCACTCCCTACTCTAAAAAGTATGAGCTTCCTTTTAATACTAACCAAATAGAACTGATTTTTCTTAAACACAGAGACTGCATGAGATATGCTAAAAACTTTTATGGTATTTCTGATTAAGTATTTCCATCTGCTCAGGCTAATACTAACTCCCTACTGATGCAGCTGTTGATATTATCATAAAAAGGATGGAAATAGTTGACATAAATTCAAATACAGACAAGTAGTGCAAGTGGTCAGTCTCCTTACTGCACCTATACTATCTTTAGATTTTTTTATTTTTCTGGCTGCTGTACTGAACTTGGTTCAGACAGGGTTAATGTGCTATTCATTTTCTTGGATATGCTTCAAAATAGTGCCTAGCACAAAATAAGTGTTCAATAAATGAATTTTAGGTTACACATGAATGAGTAAATGAATAGACGGAGTGTCATCTGAGTCCCATGATAATTATAAAGTTTTTCTACTTGGACTGAACATGTGAATCAATTTAAAATCTTTATGCAGGAAAAAGTATCTGTTGATCTCCACTCATTGACCCAGATCTGGCCTTTTGACATCTCATCAATCCTCTTGTTATCTGATATCTCTTAGTAAATGGGCTCTTGAGAAGGGGGAAATGAGCAAAGGCATGCTAGAGTGAGTGAAAAGTGAAGGAGAATAATAATATGGGACTAAGTCCTAAAGAATTGGTACGTATTGGTAGTTGGATAAGAAAAGAAAAATCTTGGCTTCAAGTTTAGGGAGAATCAGTGCAAAAAAAGATCATAAGGTTTGGGATTACTTTCACTGGCCCCAAGGCTTTTTCTTATTTACTGTCCTGTTTTCATTGACAGAAATAACCTGCCCCTTGAAACCGAGTAGAGGCTTTTTCACAAGGAGGTATGATAAAGAACAGTTGAGGCTGAGAAAAGGAAAGCAAAAAGGGCGGCAGCAAGGAGTTGCAATGTTGGGAGTGTTCTCCTGGCTCTGTCGCCTGTACCTGGTGACTCAGGCACTGACAAGCACCTCAGGAGCCACCATTTCCTCATCTGTAAAATGGAACTAGATGTCTACTGAACAAAGTTGTTGGGAGGCCTGAGAGACTAAACATGAAAAATACCTTTTAGATGATATATTCTATATAAATTGGAGAGTTTTTTTCCTTCAGAAAACAGATGATGACAACTAAGACATTATTTTTATAGTGACAGTGTATTACTTTAAAAAAATTAATCCATTTTATGCCTTTCAATACATGTAGAACTAGTATAAGTGCACCTTTTCTATAACAGAACTCAATTTAAATGTAGTTTTCCTTCATTTCCACTTTACAACAGGAAATCTAATTTTGACCAGTTCTGGGTAAATCAGCCAGTGTTTATTGCTTCTGAGGAAGCTTCTGGGTATCCCAAATGGGAAGTGGTGCCCTCTTCTTCAGTATCACCTGTCCCCACTGACACCCACACATGTATATGTGTCTCCACGATCATGCCTCCGTCTGGCTACCCTGAGAAGATTCCCGTCTGAAATCTCTTCGTTGGAAAAGCCCACACACTCCTCCCATTACTTTGGGTGGTGGAACTTCCCTGGGATCATATTCCCCTGGCTGGTCAGAGATTGTGTCTGAAATTCATGTTTTCCAGACGCAAGCAGGGACACTGTTTAATACAAGTCTTTCCTAAAATTATCTGCTCCTCCAAATGACTTTAGAGATTTGGCGAACACCCTCATCATGCCAAGAGCAAATTGGGAGCTTTGACCTTCTCCGGCTGGTCAATTCCAGGTCATGATTCCAGGTCATGATTCCCTCTTCCAAACCACCCCCCAATGTGTGTGCTACCATCTGAACGAAGCCAAATAAATTCAGCAGTCGTCAGAAAGCAAGGAGGCAGTTATTTCTTAAATACATGCTCGTTTTTTATTCTGGTCTCTTATCTAAACAACAACTATAACTTTGGAATAATATTTATACTATTGGTTTGAGTAGTCTTTAATCCTCTGTAGCATATGGTGGAATATAAACATCCAAACAAATGTGTAAATGAGTTTGTGTCCTGAGAACAAGCTGAATTCTTTCAATTGAATGCAGCTCCATAAATCAATTAAATCCAATGACCTTATACTGAGTAAGTTCATGGTGACATCTACTGTGCCAACTTCTAGATCTATACAAAATAAAAGACACAGACATGGCCTAAATGGTCACAGTGCAGTGTAGAAGTGCAAAGCTCTTGCATCTTTTTGATCAAGAATGGGGCATAGGATATAGTCTTTGGGAATGAAAAGGAGGAGAATCAGAACTATCATTTATTAAGATCTAATGAAGTGCCAAGTACCGATCATTTAATCAATCTTCACATTTACATGGAAGGAACTAGCGTGCTACTCCCCAGGTTCCTGCAAAGGAGATCAAAGCAAACCCTATGATTCAAAAAAGCTAAACACAGCTTTTACTGCATTGCAATGCAAGATGTTTCTAATACAATCTATTCCCTTCAAAGATGGGGTAGAGAATGTTTGGGGGGGAGGCATGTGGTTTAGGGCATGCATTTTTATTTTTACATTTTATTTCATACTGGAAAACTGGTATTTCAATGCCAAATCAATCAGGATACATTTATTACTTGGCATTGTTTGAAATAATATCAACAATATTCAACATTTCAATTAAAAGCATAAAATTCTTTCAAGCTCAAAATCAAAACAAAAATACAAATACAAACTACATTTTGTGCTCTGTTAATATTTAGCTGTGTGACCAGAGATGAATATCTCTCTCTCTGTGTGAGCTTTTGTATTCTCATCTGGCAAATAAGGAAGTTGAAGTAATATCTTAAATCATTTCTAAGTTTCTTTCATGTGATTGCCTATAACAAATATAATGATAATACGATAATAAATATAATATGTGAATATGCTACATTTCTGTTATGTTTGGTAATAGTAGGTGATGATACAGGCTTCTGACTCCTACAATTGCACGCTGTAATGATTATGGGGAGAGTTATTAGTCCTTGTTTCTCAAAGGGATAATCTGACTGAGACAAAAATGAGGATCCGGGGGCAGCCCTGCTTTGTGACGTACCAGTGCACATTCAAAGCTAAGTCAGGAAAAGAATTACCGCTGCCAGATATTTCGTGACAGCCACGTGCTAGACATGACAAACTTGCTCCTTTGGCCATTGTAAGAACCTCTGAGAGAGTAATCTCAGATGCGAAAATGAATGTCCAGAAAAGTCAAGTTACTTAAGTGGATAGAAATCACAGCCCTTCACACAAATGGTTCATCCTCCCAAGGCATTCAAAACACTTGCCTCCATGGCAGGCCCAGGGGTAGCTCTGCACCTCTGGGCCTCTGGGCTAATGTGATTAATCCTGCAGCCCCCTAGGAGGAAGGTTATCCACCTCCTCAGCGATGATCCTCTGACAGCAAGTTGTGCATTCCACCCCCACTATTCTGGCCACAGGAGACTCACATATTGGGGGGGCTGACCCTGTGATGTAGATTCATTAGCCTTTGTAGGGTTTTTCAACGTTTGAACCAACATTTAAAAAATTAAGAGAGGACATAGAAAGCTATATGCAGGTTTCCAGCTGCTCTTGAAAAATCTCAAGACTTGAAAATACCAACCCTACATTCTAGCCTGACATGAGTAAGCTGAAACCTGGCCTGCTCCCTGCTTACCCGCCACCTTTGAGTAAATTAGAAAACGGAGCCTCGTGGGGCAGCAGAGACTGGTCACGGCTTGAGGAAAGGAGAGCAGGCTGGCGTCCACCCACTCCTTTTGGAACCAGGGCCCTGGTTCAAGGTCACAGAGGGCAGCTCTAGTGGAGCGTTTCCCCCTACAGTTGGGGCCCCTTCTCACTAGTTGACGCAATCCCTGACCTTCCCTAAATTCTCCCAGCCCTCAGGCAAAGAGCAGGTTGAGTGACTGAAACTCCAGAGAGTGTCAGAATTCTGTGCCTGGCCCGCCAACATTTCACTTGTTTCCTGACTCCTTGTAGGTTTTTTTTTTTTTTTTTCATTTGCAACCTTCTCTCTTAAAGAGTTAGGGAAGAAGAGTGTCAGGTAAATGAGAATTGTCAGGTTTTTTCACCCTCCCCTCAATGATGGACCTCTGCGGGCCTACTCGCATGCCCGATGGCAGACAGCTGGAGTAGGGCGTGGGCCTGCAAGAAAAGGCACACCTGAGCCAGAGACGGGGCTTATAAGCAGAGGAAGCAGCAGAGCATCAGCAGCAGAAGTAGCAGAGACAGAGGAGAAGCAGAGGCCACGAGTCGCTGCCGGAGAGCCTGAGAAGGTGAAGATTCGCCGGCCGCCTTGCCTGCCCTGTACCTGGTGGCCTCGCCACAAAAAACCATTAAAAAGCATGAAAAGCCACTGAGGGCTCTAGGACTCCTTTCTCCTTTTGACCCATCTGTGCAGCTCCACAGCAAACCTGTGCTCCCTGAGTCTTTCTTGCCTTTACAAAGAGCATAGTGACTTTCATTTGTATTTGCAAGAGCACTCCAAGAACATAAAATAATAAACAGGCCTATGTTAGAAATCTTGACCATGGGAGCAGTTGACCCAAAGCATTTCAAACTTTTCATGGCTGAACTTTAATTCCTCCATTCTGCAGGCCCACTTGGACTCCCTATACCCTGGAACCAAGCCCATGGTTTAATTAAACAAATTGCGCCCTGTTACAGGTGGATTATTTTCGAGAAGGAATGCAGAAGTCCTAAGCCCCAGGACTCAGGCCAGCACTTGTTAAGAGATAGGGTCATTCCACCTGTAATCATCCACATGAGGTCCTTTATTTCTCCCCAACTTGCAGTCTGCCACTCCACTCCCCCTCTCCCACCCGCAGCATCTTGCTGGGAGCATGTCAACAGCAACACTTCCCTGTGTGGACGTTCTGACTCACTCCCTTTCAGTAACAACCTCTTCCTTGATAAATCAATACCCTGATCAAAGTGCTGGTGTATTAGGTCATTAAGCAAAGTAGCCATGGCCGAAGAAATGAGATGCAGCTTCGTTTCCAAGGTATTTTTGCTTTTGGTCTTATTTACCTGGATAATGTAGTAAAAATAGAGCACCTAAAATCCGACTAAAGAGAAAATTGATTATACAGAGCTGTGATAATTGAGCAAGGAAGCAAGAAAAGATGGAGCCTGAGCTCTCCCAGAAAGAGATGAATTGTCGTGGGCAAATCACACCCCCTCTTGAACTTCTGTTGTCTAAGGAGGGGCGATGGAATAGGGATTTTTCTTCTTTCTGAATCTCTGATCTGCAGTTGTCTGACCTATTGCCTTGAAAAACAAACGAAAAAGCAATATCCTAAAAACATGCAAAATCCTCAGGCTTCAGGTTTGCTCCTTTTCAGGCTTGTTAATTAAAGACATGTCTATCTTTGGATGATGGTTTTGTAATTCTCTTTTTTTTTTTTTCCTTTCTGCATGGAACTACGGTGTAGGCTGGGCGGAGGGTGGGTGGTGAGAGGATTCACCAGAGACAGAGTGGGGACAGAACAGGCAGATCTACTGAATGTAAGGTCGAGCGATAGAAGAAGGCAAGGAAGCAGAGGGGAATGTAAGATAAAGAGGCCTTTATTAGCAACTCCTGGGCAAGGTTCACAGATCCCAGGTGGGGGGTCTGTGGAGTCCCACCCAGCAACCAGGGGAGTGGGCTTTTGTACGGGTGAAGGAATTCCAAGGGTGGGGGCAACTCCATTTGGAGCTGGTGCATTCGGGCTGTGGCAGCCCGTCTGGGTAGTGGGGACATGAGCTGCTTTCCAAGGTTACAAATCTTCACCGAGATACTTCACAGCGCCCTTATTGTTGGGGAGGGGCTGGTTGAGCCTAACACTGAAGTACACTGCTGAGGGGAGCAGCGGGTGAGACAGGAGAGGTCTGTTGCGCCATGCAGGTTAGCTCCTTGGCTGGGGATCAGACTCAGGCTGTGGCAGTGATAGTGCTGAGACTTAACCCTTAGACCACCAGGGATGCCTCTTCTGTAGTTCTTGAGCACACTGTGGACATTGCCCTATCAGAAGTACAGAGAGGCTACAAATGGAATTGCTACAGGTAAATCAAGGCACAGATAGTAATATTTCAAGTAGATAAATCAGGTAGAGAAATTTGAATGCAAATGTCAATATTCAGTTAATTCTCTGTTTCTCTTTTTCTCAGTACAAATTTCTCAGTAAAATATATTTTATGAAAAAAGATTATGAAATGCACATACACAAAAGGGAGACAATAAGAAACATTATCATCTCACCACTAGAGCATAAGTACAATTAGCAGTTTGGTATTTGCTTTTGGTTGTTTCTTAGCACACTTACATATATATGTGTTTCTGTATGTGTGTGTATATGATGTAATTTCCAAATCATCTTTGCAGAGAAATATAAGAATTTTTATGAACTTATGTGAACACTCAAACTGTTTCAAGAGCACTTTTTTTCCAAATAGAACATATTCAGAAAGCCAATAATATATTTTAATTAGTGCTAAGGGCTCCATATTTAAATATATTTTAATCAGTGCTAAGGGCTCCATATTTATGGGGTCTCTGAGACAATTTATAGTGCTGATCTTTCATAAGGCCAGATTATGTATGGTTTTGGATGACCAAAACAGGTAAACAAATACCCCAGCTGCTGCTACAAGACCAAGAACCACAAGGAGTTCTTGGTTGAACATTTACTGACCATCAAGTGCATGCACATGCATAATCTCATAGTCTACACTGGGTAAAAACAAGAATATAATAAATTTCCTTTCCCCTGAGAAAAACTTATAGTGTAAGTCAAAAAAAATTACATTCTACGTCCTCCCTGGTGGCACGAGGGGTTAAGACTCAGCACTATGAAGCTATCTGCAGCCACTGCAGTACAAGTTCGATCCGTGGCCAGGGAGCTGACCCAGCCAGGAAGCTGACCCACGTGGCGCAGCAGACCTCTCCTGCCTCGCCCGCTGCTCCCCTCAGCAGTGTATTTCCATCGATCTGCCTGTTCTGCTCCCCACTCTTTCTCTGGTGAATCCTTTTACCACCCCCACACCTCTGGCCTACACCCCAGCTCTTGTATGCATAAATAAATCTTAGAGAAAAAGAAAAAAATTTAAGTTCTAGAACTCATTTTTTCCAAACTAAAATCTTAGAATAAAAGTAATGATAAAATAGATCAAAGCAGATAGTTCTAGAGGAAGCAAAAATAGAGATCTGGAGATCCATCCATAAAGTTTTCTCAGGTGACCCGTAGGGACTCCCCAAACTACAGGGTGAAAACCGGGAGGTGCATGAAAGCAGAGATGAATCAAGGTTTATGATCAGGAGTGTGGTAGGTTGTGGTAAGGAAACCACAGTTCAAACACTCCCTTTGTGTGTGGAGCGCTCCTGCTGGGACTTTGCCTCTAGCAATTAATTTAATGTTCACAACTTGATATGGAGGTATAAGCGCTCCTTGCTGATGGCTAAGGAACCTGAGGTTTGGAAAGATAAAATGATCTACCTAATATCTCATAGCCCTATTGCAGGCCTGAGATTCAGATGCAAGTCTAGCTGTTTCCAATGTGGGCAACTCTGATATATAAATAGAAATATAAATAACTAAGTACACACGCATACAAATGCACAAGGACACACATGATTGTGCAATGAGGGGTAATAGCCAGGTCTGGTACTGGACCAATGGAAGGGGAAGCCATACAATTACAGCTAGAAGTCTGGGTATTACATAAACTTTCTGAGTGTCAACATTGAAACTCAGCATAAAAAGAAATGCATCTTTCAGAGAGAGCAGAGAACAATGATTGAAATATCTGACACTAGATGTGAGAAATGTAGACAATGAAAATACTTATTCTATAGAAAATTCGTCTGGGAGAAGGACTTACCTTGGAGTTAAAATAATGTTTGGTAGCCTCAAAGCATCTTCCTCCCAAACAGTTATGAATTACTGTGCTGTTTCAATGTCCACAAAGTCACTGCAATTTCTCCCTTAAGGTGGTAGAACTTAAGTCCCCTTTCCTTAGTGTCACCTGGACTTAGTGATATGCTTGTATAAATATTGGAAAGAGGAGTACATTAACTACCCAGCAGAAACCATATAGTAAGAGTTTGTATCCTATATCTGGGATGTTCATCCCTAAACCCATAGTTTCATCTAAGAGCAAGAAAATATCAGACATATGCAAACTGAAGCATATTCTACAGAAGATCTTAATATTTCTTTTTTGTTAAAGATTTATTTATTTATGCATACAAGCTGGGGTACAGGCCAGAGACGTGGGGCAGTGAGAGGGTTCACCAGAGACAGAGTAGGGAGCAGAACAGGCAGATGGACGGAAATACACTGCTGAGGGGAGCAGAGGTCTGCTGTGTGTGCCATGTGGGAATCTCCCCGGCTGGGCGTCAAACTCACGTTGCTGCTGCCGACAGCTCCACAGCACAGCGCTTAACCGCTGCGCCACCGGGAAGGCCCTGAACATTACTTTTCTAAAGGACCAAAGTTATGACCAAAAGACTGTCACTGACTGGGGAGGCTAAAGAGACCTGATGTGGTACAATGTTTGGGATACAATGTGGTATCCTAAACAGAACAAAGAAATTAGTGGGAAACCTGAAAAAGTCTGAATAAAGTCTGTAGTTTTGCTGGCCCAATTTTATTTCCTTAGTTTTGATTAAAGTATCATGGTTTTGTATGATGCTAGCACTGGGGGGAGCTAGGGAAAGGATTTATGGAAAAGGTTCTGTATTATCTTTGCAAATGTTCTAAAAATGTACGATTAGTTAAAAATGGATAGCTTTTAAAAAATATATTTGGAATATGAATGGGGTAAAAGAGCTATCCTGTTTCCCTTTTAGGGAAAAGAATGGTGTGGATAGAGTCCCAGAGGTTGGAAACTAAGAGTTTCAATAACAAACTCACTCAACAGGTTTAGAAAAAGTCAAAAAAACAAGTACATTAAGGATTTCATAAAATTAACTCTGGAAAGACTCTGTGGGGCCAGATTACAAAGGATCCCGAGATCAAGGTTGAGGAATTTAGACTTGGCAAAAAATATCATCTAAACCTCATGTACTTCCAAAAAAAGATGCGGACCCACTAAATTAGTAACAAATGTTACAAGATAGTGGTAACAAGTTAGAAACCATAATAGGGTCATTAAGTCTTTTTGACAATTAAAGCAAGAAAGATATATATTCAATTTAATTGTCTGTCCCTGACAAAAGAAAACCAAATCATTCATTGGCAGAAGTTACATAAATATTTCTTTTTCTGTTACTAATTTTAAGGTAGGAATAATTATGTCGGCCTTTTTTATTAGCTCATTGGTGACCAAACTAAGTTTTCAACTTTGGAAAAGGCATTATGTCCACTTCTTGGTCTGTGTACAGGGCTTGGTAAAAAAGGCTTCATGTTTACAATCAAATTGTTACTGGAATGACAGGAGAGTGTGAGAACCAGCTACTTTGTTTTATAACTATCTAAAGTGATTCTGAGAAAACTGCCTAGAAGAATAGAAAAGAATGAATAGCCGATTATAGCACATTTCTCCTAAGAAAAAGGCTGTCACCATTTCGTTACAAAGGTTACAATAATTCCCTATAACCCAAAGATTTTATAACCCAAAGGTTCTAGGGCCTCCTTGGTGGCGCAACCGGTTAAGTCACAGCACTGTGAAGCTGTCCAGAGTCACTGCAGCGCGAGTTCGATACCCATCAGGGAGATTCCCACATGGCGCAGCAGACTTCTCCTGCCTCATCCACTGCACCCCTCGGCAGTGTATTTCAGTTGATCCTCCTGTTCTGCTCTCCACTCTGTCTCTGGTGAATCCTCTCACCCCCCAACACCTCTGGCCTACACTCCAGCTTGTATGCATAAATAAATACACCTTTAAAAAAATAGGTAAAACTAAATATTCTAGTGTGAGAGAGCTATACCTAGAGACACAATAGAGGGCCCCATCATAAACTATTCTGCTCCAACATTGCCATAGCTTTGGCCACCACTGGCATTGGCTGTTGGCAAGTACTTAGTGAATTTGTTAAGGAGGGGAAAGAAGGAGGCTTGTTTGGATGGAACTAGGAAATACCTACATATGTTTGGATGTCATTGGGTTCTTCTCAGCACCAAGTGAGTTTGCTTTAAAAAGGCAGTAACAGTAATAAAAGTTATGATAACTCCCTTTATTTCTTAAAAAAAAAAGTACTTATTTGGTACTTAACCACTGTTCTAGATTTGTGGGATACCTCATCAAACACACACATGCACATAGACTCTACTCTACCCTTGTGGACGGTGACAGGCAGTATATGATTAGATGAATAAGTTAGTTTTACAGTGTGTTAGAAGGCAGTAAGTGCTATGAAAAAAAGAGAAAAGTGGAGGATGGTAAAGGAGATCGGGAGTACAGAGGGGCAGATTGCAATTTTAAATGAGTACTACAGAAGTGAAATATCAGCAAAACATGAAGGAAATGAGGTACCCACCATGTAGGTGTGAGAGAGAAGACACTTGTCATTCAAAGGGAGGAGCTGAGGACAGGGTTCAGTCAAGAGCTGAGTGAGCAGGGGTAATAGAGTAGGAGGCAACATCAGGGAGGACACAAGGCATCTCACAGGCCACTGTAGGAGTTTTGGTTTTTACTCAAAGGATGATTGGGAGCTACAGGAAGACTCTGAGTAGGGGACTGACTTCATCTGTCTTAGTTTTTAAGACTGGCACAAGGCTAGAATGCAAGCCCAATTTATGAAAGAAAAGCCTTTGAGGCACAGAATTAAACAGAATCAAGTACCAAGGACTACTTTTTGAATGAGCTCATCTGAGCTGGCCAAAGGTTTGTCACAGCACTCAGGTGAGAGTTTCCCAGGGTTTCCATTTGTTTCTTAGCTGAGTTAATCCATCTAGAGTGCATTTCCTACATTTCCTGGTAACCATGGCTCTGGCTGCCTTTCCCGCCCATGCAGGCCTCTGTCCTGTGGGCAGAAGTAGCTGCCATATTTTCAATTTCTTTTAAGACATTTGGAGTCTTTAAAATCTCCTTTGTCCTTTCTCAGGGGTGGAGATAACTCCAGTGGCCTCCTTCATTTGGCCCTGGGACTGGGGGAAGAGAGCAGTAAGACATTTATTTGGACAACTCAAGTCTCTTTCCTGGATTTAAAGTGATCCTCAATGCTGTCATGCTGGAGAGAGGCATGTTACAATTAAAGAGGAGTTAAGGAGATTCAAACTAGCTCATCACCAGATGGGTCTTTAGAGAAACGTTGTCCAATAGCAACATATACACTTTATTAATTTTTAAAACTTTTTTTATTGAGTTAACATTAGTCTACAGCATTGTATAGGTTTCAGCTCTATGCTCTCTTACCTCAACATCTGTATATATCCCACCACACCCACCAATAAATGTCCAGTCACCATCCACCACCAAATAATCAATCCCATATACCCGTTTCTACTACCCTCCAACCATTCTGCTGTCAGACTAAGGGTTTATTTCTGTTTTTGTTTTTGTTCTGTGTTTGTATGCTTTCATTGCCTTTTATATGCTATGGGTGAGTGAAGTCATATGGTATTTGTCTTTCTCCTTCTGACGTATTTCAGTTAGCACAGTCTCCTCGAGGACCATATGTATTGTTGTAAATGACAAGATTTCATCTTCTTTATGACTTCGTTTTATTCCATTGTGTATATATGACACTCTTCTTTATCCATTCATCTATTGCCAGCTGCTTGAGTTGTTTCCATATCTTGGATATTATAAATAATACCATAATCAACACAAAGGTGAGTATATCTTTCAAATCAGTGTTTTTGTTTTCTTCTAATAAATAACCAGAAGTGAGATTGTTGGATCATAAAACCATACCAGTTTTTGGAGGAAATTACTGTTTTCCAAGGTGGCTGCATCAAACAAACTTACTTTTTCACCAATAGTATGTGAGAGTTCCTTTTCTTGATATCCTCTTCAGCACTTATTATTTCATTACTTTTTGATAATAGCCATTCTAACTTGTGCGAGGTGAAATCTCGTTGTGGTTCATTTACCTAATATTAAGGGAGGTAGAATATCTTTTCCTGTGTTTGATGATCATATATATATCTTCTTTGGTAAAATTCCTATTTAGATCATCTATCCATTTTTAAATCGTATTATAAGCTTTTTTTTTTTTGCTATTAAATTGTATGGGTCATTTATACACTTTGGATATTAACCCTTTATCTGATACTTGGTTTACAATCTCCCATTAAGTAAGCTACTTTTTTATTTTAACAATGGTTTCTTTCACTGAGCAGATGCTTTTTAGTCTGATGTAGCCCCATTTGTTTATATTCTTTTTTGTTTCTCTTGCTATTGGAGATAAATCTACAGACATCAGATAACACCTCTGTCAAAGAGTTTATTGTGACATGTTCTTCTACGTATTTTATGGTTTTGGATCTTATATTAATTTTAGTATATTCTCAGTGAAATAAGCCAGAAAGAAAAAGAAAAATATCGAATGGTTTCACTTATAACAGGACTATAGGGAAACCAAATAGGAGAGAGACACTCAGCGGTGGGTGGGGGGGTGGGGGGAGGATAAGGGCACAAAATGGAATAGAACAGAATACAAGGGATCATGGAGATGGATCACGGGTGAATTGGTGGTGGGCTACCCAAGGGGAATACAAAATGTAAAAGACATAAATAACAATAAAAATTAAAAAAAAATTTTAGTATATGGCACAAAAGATGGGTCTAGTTTCTTTCTTTTTCAACAGGATGTTTACTTTAAGTTGTCTAGTAGCCATATTTTAAAATGTAAAAAGTACAGATGAAATTAATTCAATAATTTGCTTTATTTAACATAACCAAAAGATGATTTTAATATGCAGTCAACATAAAAAATTATTATGGAGATATTTTGAGCTCTTTAATTTTTTTCATCGAAATAAATTGCATTATAACATCATGTAAGTTTCAGACATGTATCATTATAGTCTGATAGATGCATTAAGTTCACCACTAAAAGTCTAAATCTATCCTTTACTTGTGCAATTGACTCCTTTTACCCAGATAAACCACTCTGCATCCTCCTTCCCTTCTGGTAAACACAAATTGGTCTTGTAGCCTAGAAGTTTATTTTTATTTTATTTAATTCATTTATTTCTTTATGTGACAAATATGAGTGAAATTATATAGTGTTTGTCTTTCTCCATCTGACTTGATTTGATTTCATTTAGCATAATATCTTTGAGGTTCATCCATGTTGTTGCAAATAGCCAGAAGACTATATATATATATATATATATATATATATATATATATATATATATATATATAGAGAGAGAGAGAGAGAGAGAGAGAGAGAGAGAGAGAATATATATATATAGAAGACTATATATATAGTCAACAATATGGATGAATATATACATGGATATATATATAGAATATATATATATTATATATATAGAATATATATATTATATATAGAGGATATATATATTATATATATAAAAAATATGGAATATATGGAAAGTATTTCATTGTATATGTATGCTACATCTTCTTTATCCAGTCATCTGTCTATGGGCACTTAGGTTGTTTCCAGCTCTTGACTATTGTTAACTATACTGCAATAAGCATGAAATGGAGATATTTCTTTTAATTACTATTTTTGTATTCTTAGGGTAAATACCCCAAAGTGAGATAACTAAATTTTACTTATAAATTCTCCTTTTACACTAAGTTTCCAAAATCTGGAGTGTATTTTATACCTCTAGCACATCTTGATTCAGACTAACCCCATCCCAAGTGTCAGAAGCCACCTGTGGCAGTGGTTTCTCTACTAATTGCACGATCCTAGACCTACAATGCCAGGACCCCAAATGCCTGAATTTCTCTAGTCGACTAGGTTTTACACAGCTGTTTTGTGCATCAAGTACTAATGACCTGTAGAACTTTGACTGTGAAATTGGAATTTGTTATTTCCTGTTAGATGGGAGGGAACAATATCTCAATCACATCTCAACCAAAACAGCAATTTATCTTCTTTGTAGGGACTTCATAAATAGAAAAATGTTTTGCATGAGCTTATCACAATTATTATAACTGTTGTATGTATCTTTGCTGCATACACACCATACCAGTCAATATGTACTTTAAGAGTGAACAGCTACCCTGAGAACAATAAGATCTTCCCATGACAAGGGTGATGGGGCCACCCCAGGGGGCTTGGCTCCAAGAAGATGTGAACCGTCAACACAGAGCAAAGGGATCTTTATTTGAACCAGGTTTTCTCTAGTTGGTACTGACAGGGTAATTTATAGCTAAGATTTGGTGTGCTTTTCACCAAGGCAATTTATTTCCAGGCCCCATCAAGGGTCCCCATATTGGTCAAAGATTACTGATCCAGACTGGGGGATGTCTCTCCAGTGAACATCTTGCTCTCTGGGCTAACAGATAAACATCTAGGTGAGTTGCAGTGTGGGGCAGCTCAGGGGAAGAGATGAGATGTCTCTGTATGACTTACAAAGTTCCTTTCACTTCCTCCTAAAGTCAAATTCGGGATGCTAGATAAATCCAGGAAGAAAATGCTAAAATTGCCAAGCTGGTCAAATGCATAACAGGAACATTGAGGGTGAAAAAGGAAAGAATGAAGGAAATACACAAGTATTTTACTGGACTGCAAGCATCCTGAGGATTAGATCTCTTTTGAACACTCCCTCCTTTTTTTTGAGTGAATAGATGATGTAACTAAAACATTTTATTGTTCGTTGGCCCAAGACAATGATCCATTGAAGCCCTTATGCCTTTCACAAAGCTAAATGATAGAATTCTGGATTGTATAATTGGACCAGATGAAATTTAAACTCTTTATGAGACTCTGTGGCTCTGTAATTTGACTGAAAATGTACTAACAAGTATCAAATATCATTAGACTTGGAAAATACAAACTTTAACTGAGCTTTGGGGTAGCTACTAGAAATACTGGTCTTTTTACATTTTTTTTTTTTGGCCCATATTAGGCCAAGACTAGACCCAAATTACTATAAATATGAGACTCTGCTGACTGAGGAATTTATTTTTCTGGAATGGACTGCTAGACAAAGCAGTGGATAAGGAAACCCATAATATCAGGTCCTGGTCCGGAATCTTTATGTCCCAGGCAATTGCTCTACCACCACGGCCCTGATATTCATAACTAGACTAGATGATCTGCTAAATCCTTTGCCCAAGAACTGCGACAAATAACTTTAGGTTCCATAATTCCCCAGGTATTATATTGGATGCTTTTGTTCTCTCCAGGTTCTTAGGCCCTGTATAAATATGCAGAATGATTCATATTTGCAGCATTGAAGGTCATCAAATTCCAGGAAGCCTAGGACATTCTGCAAAGCTGAGGAAAGAAATCTTCAATTTGAAAAGTGAGATGTTGACAGACTGAGAGGCAGATATTCCCAAAGGTGGGCAGGGGGAATCATTTTCCACTAAGCTCTCGCTCCCCACCAATCCTCCTCTTTGCCATAGTAAGTGCCCCAAAACCAAAGTCAGATCTCATCCTTCTCTAATTCACAAACCCTAACTGTCTCCTCACGGAATGAAGTATACACACCTTTGCAAGGGTTCAGGCTGTTGACATCTGACCCCAAGCCATCATTCCAAACTCATATCATGTTACATTCGTCCGTGTGCTCTGGATGACACTCCAGAGTCTGGATGGCTCATCATTCCTTGAATTCTATGTGCATTTTCCCCTACATCTGTGTTTTTGACTGCAATGCATTTCCTTGCCTTTCTGATTTACTGAAATCTTTCTTGTCCCTCAAAATCCCTCTTAAATAACTCCTTTGATGTCTACAGTCCACCAAGACCCCTATAACACTGCTCACACTTTGTTCTGGCTTTATTCATGTATTTATTTTTTACTATTATCCTTCCTGAGGTAACACTGATTTACAACACTGTGTAATTTTTAGGGATATGGGCTCACAAATTATTTAATATGTTGTCAGACTATACCCACCACCAAAGTCCCAATAATTCTCTACCATAGTCCATTGAACCTCTCCGTGTTGTTCCTCAACCTCACCTGCTCCCTCTGATAAAAGTCATTTACATTACATTACAATAACAGTATTTTAAAAAATATATTTATCTTTATTTATTTATGCATGCAAGAACTGGGGTATAGGCCAGAGGTGCAGGGGATGAGAGGATTCACCAGAGACAGAGTGGGGAGAAGAATAAGAGAATCTACTGAAATACACTGCCGAGGGGAGCAGCAGGCGAGATAGGAGAGGTCTGCTGTGCCATGTGGGTCAGCTCCCATGGGGATTAAATTCATGCCACAGTGGCTGGTAATAGCTTGATAGCACTAGGCTTTCACCCCTGTGCCACCAGGGAGGTCCCAGGGTTTGTTGGTTATTGCTTTAATTTTATTGTGTCTTTGATTAGAATTTATTGGATAAATTTATGCTTCTCCTTCTTCTTTAGTTTTGTTTTTGAAGACATGGATTGTATATTATTGATTTCTGTTTTCCCACAGGCAAATTATAGGGTCCTGATCATCATAGGTGGTCAGATAATATTTGTGGGATCAAGAAATGGGGAGCTGACTTGTGTCTCTTATTTGAACTAACATTCCACGTGGCATTAGTAGGATGTGATTTGTGACATACGCTTCACTGCTTAAACATGGCAGAACAGAGCCCCCAAATAAAGGAAGAGAAGGGGAGCAGGTCAGGTCTAAACATGAAGTTTTCAGCAATACCCTAGGCCAATATAAGTTTCAAGGAAAATAAGATCCACACATGATTTATCTGACTGAATTAACACATGATCTGTGATTTAACAGTTTAACATCTCTGAAAAGACTATTCAATTAGAAAAAAAAATTGAACTGTATTTCCCTCAAAAACCTGTGCTCCCCAGCACAAACCTGCTTATTAAAGTGAGTGCCCTGATTGCGGGCAGGCTGACAGACTGATGGAAAGGTAGGAAGCCCCATTTTAGGAACGTGCTCCTCTATGTTTAACCTGTGTGAACTCTGTGAAGTCATTTAGCCTCCCCAACCCCTAGTTTATTTCCATTTGTAAAGTGGCAGTTCTAACTCACACGTTTGTTGTCACATGAACACTTTGTGGTCCGCTCATTTGTTAGTATGGTTTTTGTCACCAGTATCAGGTGGCCGCTCACGTATTAATACGTGTTCATCTAGTCTCCTGTTTTTCACGCCACGGTGGATTTATTTGGAATTATTAGGAGCTATTTCTTTGATCATACTCAGTCTAGAAGCTTTACACTTGTTTTGGTGAAAGTGTAAGGTGTTTTATGAGAGATATTACAGTTTTTTTGATGTCCAGTAGTTCAGGAGTTGTGTGTGTTTTATTGAATGCTTATAACATTCATGCGGTGGCACAGAAAATGGCCGGCCCCAAGGGCTGGTAAATTGAAAGGGCACCAGCACACAAAGTGTGAAGCTAACATGGAATTTGTGAAACTATCTGTTACTGAGCCTGGCGGATGGTGGGTGCACAATGAAAACTCCTTTGTCTTGGTGATTCTCTTTCTCTTTTATTTTCAGGATATACTCAAAGCATGAACACTGCAGGGGTGTTGAATGATAGGGTACATGTTATGTTTCTTAGCAAGTATACATCTTCTTGAGGACATATCAGCAATCAATAACATTTTTCAAAATTTGTGTTTTTCCATGACGCTAAAACCAAATTTTGGAAAATTCTTCCAGGTAAGCCCTTTCTTTGGAAAATTCCCGTTTCATCATTTGCAGCAGCCAAGTGCTATTTACCCCAGGACCCAACCCCTTTCAATTTGCTATTTTCAATGGTAATAAATGATTTAGTTCATTTCCTGTTTCCTCCTGCTTGCCAACCTGCCAGGAGCAGTCACATGCCAACCTTAAAATAACTGCACTGGTAAACAAGTAATTCACAGTATTATTAGGCTAGCTATAATTGTGCTTCATTTTCCAATTGGAGGTGGGCAGACATGGCTCTTGGCACCCAGCCTTGCCATTGGGTGAGTACATATGAAGGACAGGCTTAGGAGGCCTTGGAAAGAAGGATGTTACAAAACTTGAAAGGATGTGTTCAAGCTTGGTGAGAACAGAGGTCTTGTCTTGTTCCCCTGAATGCCTGGCACACACTCAGCACACAGTGAGCATTAGTAAATGCCTGAGTTGAGTGGATGCTAGTGGAGGTCCAAGCGTTCTCCTTCTCCAAATTCAATTTTCTCCCAACATTTCTTTAAGACCCTTCTTACGTCTTCAATGTTTTTTATTCTTCAGGGTTTCCCTGCTCCCACTACCAAACTCTTCGAATTTCCAAGCATGCCAGGTAGAGAAGTTAGCACTCTGAGTGAGTTTTGTGTTCATTGAACAAACCAAAGGTATGGCAGATCTTCCACAAAAGATACAAGAGGATAGACTTTAAATGTTGACAGGGGGCCTCCCCGGTGGCGCAGCGGTTGGGCGCTGCGCTGTGGAGCTGTTGGCAGCGGCGACGCGAGTTCGACGCCCGGCCGGGGAGAGTCCCACATGGCGTGGCAGACCTCTCCTGCCTTGCCCGCTGCTCCCCTCAGCAGTGTATTTCTGACCTGCCTGTTCTGCTCCCCACTCTGTCTCTGGTGAACCCTCTCGCTGCCCCGCGCTTCTGGCCTGTACCCCAGCTTGTATGTATAAATAAAAAATAAATCTTAAAAAAAAAATACTGATATGTGTGATTTCAAAGTTCTCCATTCAAGGTGGGATCCCCTGGTCACGCTGGCTCACTAAGATATGACCCACTATTCATGGCTTTCTGATGTTGAAATTTAATTAACAAAACTAAGGAGCATTCAAATCTGGTTTCTCAACAGTGATTTTGATGACTTGTGTTATTTTCATCCTTATTGCTTTCAGATATGCATAAATCTTTTTCTCCCTCTCTCCATTTTTTTACCATGTGTGTGAAATGTGATACTTTTCAGTATTCTGGGTTCTTTTGGAATCCAGACTTTTCACTTCCTCCACATCTGCTATGAAACCAAATATTGATTAATGTGACCTATAAACCTAACTGGTTAAATGGGGCCAATGACCAATTGTTATTCTTGGGTTTTTTAGGAGTGTCTATCATTTTTCCAATCTCTCCTTTAGCTTTCTTTTTTGGGTTTATAAAAAGATTAAAGGAAAATTATACCAGCAGTAAAGTTCTCAACCACATCTGAGGTTTAAATTCCAAGACTTTGACTAACATAACATAACTATCTAACTTTAAGATAGAAATGTTTCTAACCTAGCCACTTTTGTCCTATAAAATTAAATGTGATGTGAAAATATACAAAACCTAAACATCTCCAGAAGGTAGTTATTTCTTTGGGAGGCTCATAAATATGACAAAGAATAATTAACAATAAAGTATGTCCATCACTCAGTGATTCCACAGGATGAAAAAATACTTAAAGACAAAGAATTCTAACTCTCAAGGTTTTGATATTCTGACTTAGACTAGTAAAAAAGAATACTATGAGAATGACCGAAGTGATAGCACTGCTTTGTCCTCCTCACAGAGTAGGCTATGCACCGAGTGCTCATGTTATTTACAAAATCCTAAGGCGTACTACTCACCTAGAATACAGTGAGGTTAGGAACCCTTGTAGTTGTGCAGCAAGGAGCCCGAAATGTATACATGCTCATGAGCAGAGAGTTTTCCTCAATGGAGCCACCACCATGGAGAGGTTTAATCCAAAACTACTGTCTTGCTCAAGGCTTGGAATTACCTGAAAGTCCCTATAACATTCTCTGGAACACCCTTAACAGCTGCAAATAATCCTTTGATGGTGGATTTGACATTTGGAAATATTAAAAATCTTTAGGAACCAAATCTCATGTAAAACATAAAATGACCTAGGGATGGGTTTTTATTTTTTGGTGAAAGAAAGAAAGAATTCTGCAGAATTAAATTAATTTTCCTATGTCATTCAAATGACTGAAAGCTTTTCCCAAAGAGATAAAAGAAGGCTAGGAACAAATGGAGCCTTAATAGAATAAATATGTGGCCTCCTAATGATAATATTTTGAGAAAGACAAGGTTAATTTTGGTAATTTTGTGTTTTTCCATGTCTTATTTTGTTAATAACACATGCAAAAATCTAGTTTGGTGCCTCAACCTCCTGAGGGATAAAATGGGAAGAATATATTTTAAGGAGGTTGCTTCTGAGAATGTGTAAATTGAAAAATTGAGAGGTTGCTCTGGTGATTTCAAATAACAATCTAAATAGAGAATTCTCTTGGAAAGACTCTTGTCTTGAAGCAAAGGACTGGATTTCCTGCCCCAATTCCAATATGAATTTATCAACACCAAGTGGTTTATATTCGATATCACCATTTTGCAGAATGGATGGTAAGAGAGAACAATTATGAGTTAACAGGACTCCAAACGATGTTACCTCTTCACACTAAAACTGTTGATTTTAGATAGCAATTCTGCACAAGTTTTCCAATTATGGGCAAAATAATCAATCAACTAACATATTTCTCTTGATCCTTTTGGTTTGATAATGGGTATGAGTGAAGATAAGGTCGAACGAGTTGGACTTTCCCTATAACAGAAAAACACCCCTACCTTTAGAAAGGAAAATCTTGAACTCAGTAAATAAAACCAGTCTTTGCTTACTACTATTACTGAAAAGCCTCCCCAAGTCGTACTTTGCTTCTATAGAAAATAGAATCTGTTGGACTTCCCTGGTGGTGCAAAAGGTTAAATGCAACACTGTAGAGCTGTTGCAGCTGCGTCATGAGTTCGATGCCTGGTCGGGGAGATTCCCGACATAGCACAGCAGACCTCTCCTGCCTCACCCGCTGTCCGCCTCAGCAGTGTACTTCTGTAGATCTGTCTGTTCTGCTCCCCACTCTGTCTCTGGTGAACCTTCTCACTGCCCCACACTTCTGGCCTTCACCCTAGCTTGTATGCATAAATAAATAAATCTTTTAAAAAAAAAGAAAATGGAATCTGTTAAAGTTAATGGTGGGGCAGGAGCAGGGGGTGCCTTTGTCTCACTTGTGTTGGCCCGCTACTGTCTTGGTGCCCCCAGGAGGCAGCGCTGAGTGGTCCCTTTTATGTCTGGACATCTATTTATAATAAAATAGATGTCTGGCTCTTGGAGCTAACTTCTTAGTCTGGAGTTATTTAGGCTTACAAAGGCCCAAATAAGAGTGGGTGACATTGTCTTGGGTGAGGTCACAGAAACTAAGAGGAAAAATGAGCAGGAGGGCTGGGGCAAGGATAAGGAGATCTCCTGCTGCAAGTTATAATGTCACCTAAGGCAGAAGACTACTACAAGAATCCTGTGTGTTAAATCATACTGACCTGGAAAATATCCTTCACATGCAACTTTCCCAGACATCCAAATAATCTGCCTAGATCTTCTTAATATCCCCAAATGATTGCAAATCTTTTTAATGGCCTGTTTTCCTTTGGCATTCTTAGGACCCTCAATTTTAGCAGAAGCTAGAGGCTAAAGTAGGCCCCTGGGGGTTTATATTACAGCTCTCCCATGACTGTTTTGTGAATTTCATCATAAGCAAAGCCAGTTGGACTAAGAATGGGTTTGCTTTTTCCCATTCCTAACCCCTTTCCCACTTTTCCATATTGTGGAACATTAGAAAGGATTTTCTCATGACCAGTCAAATTGGATCTGTTAATGAAAGTGCATCATCCATAGCTTGGTCCAATTTAAGGGCTCTGCTTTACCTAGAAAGGACTGTGTGATAGAATAGAAGAAATTAGAGTGAGATGAGATGGAAGTGCTTTCTAAAAACGCCTTTATTTTTTTCCTTTTTAAGCGGTTAAGCATCATCTGTCTGCCAGGTGGAACTTATTTGGATAATATAGCACAGATGTACCTTGTTGTACCCAACAGATGAATTCCTGAAAAGCTGCATTTGATAGAATTTTTATAAATTGAATCACATTTTTCCTGTAGACTTGCATTATAGTAACAGAAGCCATTATCCACATTTGACTGATCTTCAATTGGCAGAGGCCTCTAACACTTGAGCTTCAAGTTTCTCAGCCAAATCTCTATGTCAAACAGTTAATGATCTGGAAATAATAAGCACTTATGTGAGCTGGGGGAGCACTACACGTAAAGAAAATTTGATTGTATTCCCCTGAAAGAATCTTTATTGCATGATGTGAATTTTCACTTGTGGAATCTTAGACTATCAGGAACATTAGAAATGATGCGTCCAAACTAGTTTCTTGCAGGTGAGAAGAATGTGGCCAGCATGCAGCAATATCATCTGAAGGAAAATAACAATTTTGCCATTGGCAGCCTTGAATTCAAATGTTCTCTTCCACATGTACTAGCTGCTTGGCATCGGGCACATTTTCAGAGCACTCAGAGTCCTAGTTCGTTGTCTTTAAGACAGGAATAGTATTACCCATCTGTAGGGTAAATGAAATTGGTCAGGCTTTTATACCATTGGCCTCAGTGACTACCACCTGTGACCTTGATCTTGTTAATATAGAGGATGCATGGGTGTGGGGCATGCATGCCTGATTATGGTCACCTGAGCATGCGTGTGTGCACATGTGCAGGTGTGCACAACTAGCCTAGAGGTCAGGGTTATAAGGGCACATTACTCAGAGACAGCTATGGCAGAGCACCTACGAGAGGGTGGCGAGAGAGGGAGAGACCATGAGAGAACACCAGAGAAAGCCCAAAGAAAAGAGACTCACAGGGGGCTCAAGTTGCTGTCTCCCTGCTGGTTTGTTTCCCCTGCTGACCATTAAACCCTGTGAAAATGATGCCGAGGGTTCCAAAGTTCTCCTTCAAATCACTAGACCCAACAGTGAACCGACCCCACCCGAGATGGTTGCAAAACACCATCTTGCAGGGTCATTATAAAAATTAAATGAGATAAAGCATATAAAGTGATAACACAGCACCTAGAACACAATAGACTTTGATGAATGTTTGCCTTCTCGATTTCCCTTTTTGGAATTTTTAAAATGGCATATTTTTTAATGCATTTTTTTTTAATTCCAAAGTTACTTGTTGCTGAAATTTAAAGTCAAAAGAGCATAGAAATGAAAAGCATATGGTCCCTTTCATCCTCCCACAACCAAAGGCCCTTTCCCCAAACCTCCTCCCAAACAGAAGCAATGCCAACAGTTTGGCTTGCTTTGTATCCTTCCAGAAATTTTTCTTTACCATCTTTTTAGATGGAACACATCCTTTAAAATTCCGGTGTGGAATTTCAAAAAGTCTTTTTAATCAGTACACTCTTGCCATAAAAATACTGCATAACAAGAACCACAAAATCTCCATGGCAAACAACCAATAGTACTTATTTCTCACTCAGACATCTGAGGGTCAGTTGAGTGGCTCAACTGATATCAGCTGGGCTTGGCTCCATGCACAAAGTTTCAGTTTAGATCTACCTGAGAACTGGGCTTGGGTCTAGGTTTTATTTAGTTCTGCTGATTGTGCTAGTCCTTCTTCTGGGAATGTGGGACATGGTCTTTTGAAAGCAGTTGGAGATTCCTTGAGAGATGAGCAGGAATGGGTAGTCTCTTGAGAACAAAGCTTGCAATGGGCTCATTGTGACTTTGTCCCAAATTTCATTGGCCAATGCAAGTCACATGACCACACCCACAGAAAGTAAGGTAGAAAAGTCATTCCATCTCTATGGAGAAGAGCTGCCAGTCAGTCTAGGGCTAGAGGGGAGGGTGAGCAACTGGGACTAACACTGCAATCTGCCATAGTCCCAGTAAGACCACGTCCACTTGAATTAGACTACAAACGCCTGGTGGGTAAGTACCATGACTGTTTTGTTCCTTATTCTACTTATAGAATCAAATTTAGAGATGGGGGTAGGGAATTCTATATATTCAATACTATTTGTTTGAATTTTGAGAAACCCAGTCCAGGGGTGTCTAGGAGAGTGCAGGACACAGACACTGGAAATATTACCTGTTTTTATTTGTGAAGCTGTTTCTTCTCGCCTAAAGCTCAATATGCATTTATCAAAATGTGAGGCTGGCAGCCAGTCCTCGTAACTGGCCAGGGGTTCTGGAGTTGGCACTCCGTCAGGGAATAGTTATTTTATGCCAGTGTAAACCTTGGTTTAATTACTCTGGCCTGACCATCTGGGAATGACAAGCCCTTCAGTAATGTGTGGAAACACAAGATGCCTTAAACATTAGTGGAGTGACTGTTTGTTGGTCTGAAATTTAGGTATGATTTCCAATCCAATTGTCCTTTATAATTTGTGGTGTTTAGAAACAGAACACTTTGGGGTCACCTGAAGGGCAACCAGCCAGCCCAGTGAGGGTGTGGAGAGGACTTGTTCCTGAGCAGGGAGGAGGGAATTCTGGGTGGGGAAACAGGTGCCTGATTGCTAAGACTTGGTGCTGGGGTACCACGTCACAGACTGGATGGCGCTTCAGTCCCTCAACCGCCCCCTCAGGTTTACCTCAGGGTTATCCATTCCTCCTTGTGTGTCACTTAATGTTATCTTGCAGATAATCATAGTCTGTTTATATAATTAGCTTAATTGTGAGTAATTGTGTGTCAGTACTGTGTAATTATGAAACCTACCCTCCAACACTTCACAATCTGTAGGCAAGACACACTGTACATGCAAAGCAGCCACTTTATCCTTCTTCCCATTCAGGGACTTTTTCCTTTCAAGGTGCCAGAAAGGAAGAACAGGCCTCTTTGTAAATCTATTATCTGCAAAACAAGGCCCCCGACAAACATATTTGTAGAAAATAGAGTCTTGTGTTTTGGCACTGGACGTGAAAGCCACGTACAGGGAGGTGACTCTGGAATTGGCAAAGATTTTCCTTTCTACACTGAGCAGTGAGAGAGTCAAACTGCAATCCTGTGGCTGATTCCCTCACCCTGAGTGGGCTTCACTGAGGGTGAGTTTGAGCTGAGGTCTTGTATATATTGTCTTTCGTGTAGACTAACTGGCATGAGTTTGGGGATGATGGGAAAACTCCTCTCCCAGACATTTCTGGTACTATCCTGTGCACTAGTGCCATTGTCTGGGCATCACATAATCTGCCAGGCCAGGCACTATGCTCACCATTGACGAGTGGCCTCTTACTGAAACTTATCCCCATCCTGGAAGGGTGAGTACTATTGTTATCCCCATTATATAGACAGGGAAGTTGAGGCCACAAAAAGTTAAGGAAGTCCACTAAAGTCCACAGTTAGCGATTTGCTACACAGCAATTTGAATCTATGTTTTCTTGAGCCCAAAGCCCTTGCTCACCCCATTCTTTGGGAGAAGAAAGATTATCCATTAGTGTGTGTTTGTTTTATTATTCACTCATATACTTACTTTCATTGGCTGCTTGGGATGGAGTAGGGATTAAGTAAGGATTGGTGCAAATGGGATTAAATGAGACCGGCATGGACACAATTTAAAAGATATGAGGTGGCTGGTGGCCCCAGGGTGGAGGTCAGAGGGAAGGAGGAGGATCAAGCTCTGAAGGGGAAAGTCATAAGGGATGCGGGAAGTTGTGTATCTGCATAGGTGCGGTTTAGACAAGATGCGGTCATCAATTCACCAAAAGTCAGCTTCCCTGGACAGCGCTCTTGTCCTGGAATTGTAAGAAAAATTCAATAGATGTGAATGAATGAATGAAACTGCTGAGTGGAGGGTGAGTAACAAGCTCAGGTGTCTAGAGAGTCCAAGTGGGTATGAAAATGAGTGATGCTGGTCAGATGAAAAACAAACATAGCACAAAAATGACAAATGCTAACAGAGAGAAAGGTGCAGCAGGTATGTGTGTGACTTTCTAAGTCACAGACCTACTCAGCAACACAACTATTAATGGCACTATGTCTCCTGACTTCTTGTCCAACTTTTTTTCCCATGATCACTGCCACTCAGATTCACAAATGTGTACTTCTTAGAACCACATCAGTTTGGTTGAATTTATTCACTACCCTTATTTTACAGTAGGGAAAGCAAGGCCAAAAGAAGGAAAGGTTTAGTCCAGAATCACATAACAGGTAAAGGGACACCATCAGGTTTTCTAGCTATTAGCCTAGAGTGTTTCTTACTAATCCATGGTACCTAACATGTACCCAGGAAGTATACCAACTGGGTGGACAGCCAGACTAGGTAAGAGTTCATTAGACCTAACTCCCACCTGCAGATCATGTCACATTTTTAATTATAACTAGGGAAGTGAAACAGATAAAACAAAATTGGATTTATATAAAAGGTGGCTACCTCAAAACATTAGAAAATGTTAACTGAGCCCCAGATGTATTAATAAGAAATATAGGTGTCATTTCCATTATGGCACTGTCTCTTCAGTGTCATTCAGAAGCCAGAGAAAGGGAGACAAAGAACAGATGTCTAGTAGACAAAAGTAAATTCTCGTCCCCTGCAACAAGCAATTCTTTCCCATACCACAAGTCACCCTTCCTCTGAAATATTTAGGGAAAAATAATCACCAGCACAGATGGAATGAGGTTTCACAAAGGAACCAAGCAGGATAGATGATCCCCAATATCTATAGAACAATGAAGGAGCATAGGATTTGTCTTCATAAAGGCTACCCATCAATGCTTCAGAGAAGGAATAATTTCAGAAAGGCAAAGCTTTGAGCTAAACTTTGAAAAGAAAATTAATGAAGAAGGCAAGTTTGTGGAAGGCACTTTTGTAAGTCCTTTTGTATCACAGAATGGTCAAGAGTGATTCTTCAATGAGACCTGGGTTGAAAATTCAGGAGTCTCTCAGGACACAGGTACATAAGAAAGGAAATGGAGAGTGTTGGTTTCATTTCATTGTCAGATCCAGTGATTTTTGCAGTACTGGCATTTTTTACTTCAAGAGAAGCTAGACACCCGATTTTTAAAAAATTAGAAATGAATGTCATGTTTTTTAAATTCAAGATAAAGCAAAAAACAAAAACAAAAATCCCACATTGAGGTCAGAGTTGACTGCTGACTTTCCATGTTGTGATCTCAGTTTTTGAGCTGACCAACCAGGACAGAGATTGAGTCATTTGTGGGGGGGAAAAAGGACAAAAGAGGAAGTTGTGTAAGGGACTCATTTGGAACCTTTGTTAAGAGTCTAATTGTTTTTAAAATCCAACTTTTCTTTCCTTCCAGAAAGAAAAGCTAATGTGTGTGTTGGAGATAGTGGTATTATAGAGAAAGAGACTGGCTTAAGTGATAGGTCTTCTAGGTTTGGTGTCTCCATTACCTTTGATTTAATGACCTTAGGCAAATCATTCTCCTCTCTGACCCTTTGACCTATAAAGAGGGATCCTTAACCCTGCCTTAATTCCATCACAGGTTTTATTGGTGATCAAGTAAATTCACGATGTGAAAGTATTTCATAATCTGTAGTGTGCTATACAAACAAAAGGGAAACTTAAAAGCCTGTGAATCAACTTTTTATTTGAGAAAATTTTGATGTAATGGAAAAAGTATAGATTTTGAATCAAATAGAAGATTCTGGATTCCCAACCACTAGCTAGCTGTACAATCTTGACCCGTTTTCCTGTTTGAGATTTAAGGGGTAGAGTCAGGGAACATCCCTTAAACATCTCATCAACAAAATGAAATAAGTATTTCTCTATATAATGCTGTTATGAAGATTAAATGAAATGATATATGTAAATAATGCACATAGTTCACCAGTGGGTGTATATAAACATCATTGTCTTTCTAAATACATAATTAGAATTCTTTGATTCAGAAGGACACATTATAAAAGAGAATTAGTAATTAGTAACTTTCTCTATTCTGAAAGGATATGAAGTTGAACAAAGGGGAAAAAGATTTATTAGATTTTAAAAAAAACTCAGAAAAGGAAATGAAAGGTGGTAGAAGGCTATAGTGGGAGGCAGTTAGGGAAAGCTCTAGGCAAGAGGTGACATTTGATTTGGTCTCCTGAGTATAAGAAAACACATGAATGGGTGATATGAATGAACCTTCTTAACAGAGACTGCATGGGCAAGACTCTGGAAGAGAGAGTAGGCAACCTCCAGGAAAGATAAGGGTGGGGCCCCCAAGGTGTCAAAAGCAATAGATCCTGGGGTGATGAAAGGGAACAGGGACAAAAGGAAAGGTAGCCACCCCTGGCTCACTTTTCTTAGGAGTTTACTTTATTCTGTAGATCATGGGGTGACATCCACTGGTTTGACATGGGATGAAACATGATTAGATTCACTTTGTAGAAAGAATTTTTTGGTTGAAGCAGGGAAGATGGAAGAGAAGAACTATATTAGGGGCAGAGAGATGGTGACCTTTGAACTAGCAGGGGGAGAGGGGAGGATGGAGTCAGGGAATGTCCCTTAAACATCTCAAAGACTAGTGCTAGACTTGGATCACAGCTCTATAACACAGAAAAATTTGGGTGTATTTTTTATGGGGGAAATATATTCTTTTCTCATCTAGACTGCTTTTTAAGCCATTATTACTCCGGTCGATGAAGGAGAAGGGAGGAGGCTTTAATTTGCTTCCTGAGTAGACCAACTTTTTTTTTTTAAGATTTATTTATTTATACATACAAGCTGGGGTACAGGCCAGAGGCGTGGGGTGGCGAAAGGGTTCACCAGAGACAGAGTGGTGAGCAGAACAGACAGATCAGAAACACACTGCTGAGGGGAGCAGCGGGTGAGGCAGGAGAGGTCTGCCGCACCATGTGGTATTCTCCCCAGCTGGGCGTCAAACTCGCATCAGCTCCACAGCCCAGTGCTTAACCGCTGCGCCACCAGGGAGGCCCCTGAGTAGACCAACTTTTATTGAGATGGTTGACTGGGGAGATCAGTGGTAATAGAGCCTGTCTTACTAACTCCTGTCTGTGTCTCTCCTTCTGGTCGCCTCTTTTGAAATAATTATATGTGGCTTCAATATGTTCCATCATTCTAAATTAAAGTGAAAAATATTTTATTTTACTATGAAACTTAAGGCAATTGGGCATCATTATGATCCCAAAAGGCATTATATTAAAGTTTAATATTAAAGTGTTAACATCTGTTCTGGTCTCAGGCTTTATTGGACTTTTCAAACTTTCTGATGAAGAAATGGCAAACTTAAAGTAAAAGTACCCTACATGAGTAAAATAACTGTCTCCTTGGCAATTCTGGAAAAGAGTGGGAGATAAATTCCATTCTCCAGGAGCGATCAAAAATGAAGAGTTAAATTCTGCCCTGAATATATGAAGGGCTTGTTTTAGGGTTGGCCTGCACTGCATAAGTTAGTTTTGTTTTAGAGGAAATAACTTTGCCCACCTGGTTCACAGCTTCCATTTCCCAAGGTGTAACAGTCAGAGTCCAGTACAAAATAGATGGCTACTCAAATGGGATAATTCAGGATTTTAGTGAAGGGATTATTACAAAGGTTTGAACGGGATTAAGGAAAACCAACAAGAAGCACCTTGTTTCTAATGACAGGTTCAAAGGGGCAGGAATGACTTACTGAAACTGAAGAAAGTTACAACTCTAGGGAGGGGTCATAGAATAAAAGCCATGATTTTGGTATGGGAGCATGGCCACTGCCAACTCATGATCTGATGGAATGGGACTGGGGGAATGAGTACCCCAATCTCATTCTTCTCTGACAATGGAATAAGCATGATTCCACATCTCATAGTCTCCTGAGAATAACTTGTATTAGTCCAATGCAATTGGAAGTCATATGAGGGGAGCCTGGTGAGGCAGTTCATGAAGGTCAGCTCCCTGAGCTTACGAGAGCTCAGTGACAATGGGTAGAGAGTGGCTCTAGAGGGACGAACAGAATATCCACTGTAGAAGATTCACGAATTGGTGATAATAGGCATAGAGGTAATTGGTAAAGCGATTGGGTCTGGAGTTAGCCTGTATATCTGATTCACCATTCATTATTATTTTAACTATGGGAAATTTTCTCATATATGAAGTGTTTAAATAGAACCCATCTCTTAGTGTTTATCAGAGAATGAGATGCTGAGTCTAGACTGCCTGGCACATGGTGCCAGTCATATCATATATCATGGTGCCATATATCATATATATATTGGCACATGGTGCTGATATATAGGCATTTGTCACCTTCTTGCTCTTAGAGTGGAGGGGCAGGGGTGCCAAGATATTGCTAGGGGATATTTTAGAGAAATACATACATCCTGTCATTTGGTCCTAACCTCATACATGAAGTGAATTACCAAATAAACAAAGTCTTTGGAGGCTTAACTTTATGTTAATGGAATAAGCTAGCTGTTGTCAGGAATTGCCTTGGGTTCTGATAAACTTTTCACTTTTCTCAGGTATTTAAACTTAACCTACCTGAAAGACACATTTACATTTAGGGAACATATTTGCTAAATGAATTAATTATTTGAAAATTTATTATATACTAGGCACCTCAATATTTGTGTCAAACATTACCTCATTTAATCCTTGTAAAAAGCCTGTGAGATTGACTGCTATCATCACTATGATAAAGGTGTATGAATTCCATGTGAAGGTAACTTCCCCAAGGTCAGCAGTAGTATTAGCAACTGGAAGAACCAGAATTCAGATGCAGGCAGGTCTGACTTCAGAGACTTATTTTTTATACGTGTATCACTCTGCACAATCAGAAAATACCCTGCCATCCCAGACACACAAACTCAGTGAAAACCATGAAGTCTATTGCTTCCAGAATATCCTCCCCTGAGGTCCTTCCCTCCTCCCATAACTCCTGAATGTCTTATGACCACAACATTTAGTCATCAAGTCCTGGACCCAGGATAGACTTTGCCATGGACAGAATCTGAGTTTTGAGTTTGCCCATTTCAATTTTCGTTCCTTAGAAAAGTCATCGACCCTTGTGTTTATCTCCTCTATCATGAGATAAAAATAGGTACCAGAGAGGAGAGTTGTAAGGATTGGATCAAATAATGCATAGAAAAGAATTTATCACAATACCTGGCACAGGATGTTAGAAAGAGGAAATATTAGATCCAAAGCTTCCTTCTGTTCAAACAAGATCAGTTCTTCAGTTGAATCCTGAGATCTTAGTATTTTAATGGTCTCTTCCATTGACAGAGTGGTTTGACATAATGGACTGATACTCCTAAGGTTTTTGAAACTAAGTAATAAAGGTCTTTCTAGGTGCTGGAGTCTGGGAAGTCACTAAAGTCAGTTAATGGATTATTTCATCATCACTCCTTCAAGTCAATAGGAATCTTTACTTTGAATATTCACTGCTTATCTTTTCCTAGTCAAGAGTTGAAGAAAGAACGAAATTATATCTTCCCCAATAGAATGTAACATTCACCAGGGCAAAGACCTTTATCTCCCTTGTTTCCTATTATATATCCAGTTTCTTGTTCAAAATAGACAGTATAGATTCTTTGTGGAAATGAGTAAGAATTTATTTTGAAAATATATGAACTGAGAAATCAAGACCTTTAGAATCCTAACTATTGAGAATTACTCTAGTCATAGTTTCCCTCAAAATGCATATTCATCTTTTTAAACTCTCCTTGAGAGATTAAGCAGCTATGTGCAGGTAACATCCAGATACTGGGTCTTTCTGAAATTGTCTCAAAAACTTTGACCCTGACCCATATTGGAGATGTGCTTGTGGGTATACCATCTGGGAGGCAGAGACTTAGACCTTGACTCGGGGGCCAGGGCTCCCCAAGGGAGGAGAGCAAAGCATTGTTCAATGTGGGAGAATGTCAGTGTCTCTGGTGGCTCCAGCCCACAGGAAGTCTCCTGTCTCAGCAGTCGGTCCACTCCTCTTTCTGGGCCCTCAGCATATCTCCTTTTTGTGCAATTATATTTTAAGGTCTACTAAAGATCAAAGTCTGTGTTTCCCTTGAATCAGCTTAAAACCATGTTATTTGTTTTTAGTATAGTCTATGATGAAAAAAATATAGGTTGGATTCAGGTAGATGGATTTTGTTACCTATTCATCAAGTTACAGGTATTGATTGCAAGTTACTACACCTTAGCATCTGATACCCTTAAGATGTTTAAATAGACACTATCTCATTTCTCCAGAGGGCTAGCATTCCATAGCAAATGCATTTTCTAACTAGTTACTTTCCAGATAAGCAGCATCAAACAGATATTTAACGAGAGTCATTTTATTTTTATTTTAGCAACAACATAAAATATGATCAAAATATCTCTAAAGGAAAAGCAACCCACTGATAATCCCATCCTCTGTATTTTCTTTTATTTCCTTCAAAAACTTGTTCGTTAATATGAATATTTTACATAATTAAAAGTTATGCAGTTTTAAACTGTATTTTTCTTTTTTCCCAGGTTTCATATTATCAGTATCTTTTCTGATCCTATGTGTTCCTTAATTTGCATACCCTTTCCCTCTATGTTGGACAAGTAGATTGCTTCTAATTCTTCTGCTACTGCAGGTAAAAGTAGAAAGAAACATGTCATTCAAAGTCAAAAAAGATTTTGGTCTATTAAATTATTTACAAAGGCTAAATGTACTTGGAGGGTGAAGGGTGGGTTGGGGGGATAAAAGAAAAAGGAAATGTTACATCAAATGAGAAAGATCTGAAATTTGCTAGCCCTCTGATTGCTGGTGTTTTCTGCCCATCTGGTTGTCGAGGTGGTTGTCCATTTCCCCCTCACTGCTCCATTTGTGTGCTGTCAGTGGACATCACTCAGCTTCAAAATGTTCTCCTGTGAATACACATTATTAATATTTTCTAATATCTGCTTTGCATGAGTGATAAATACATCATAGTTGAGTTATGTCTCAGGTATGACAGTGGAATAACCTACCACGCTGAATGATACACATGTCTATTTATCTGAACACGCTCTCAAAGTGTACGGAGGATCAAATAGTACTAACATTGCTAATGATGCTTGATATGTGTACTGGTGGCTAGTGCTTTAAACCTACTGTATAAAAAACCTTGTAAGACTGAGTGACTTAATACAATAATTGCTTAATCTCATGGATCTGCTGGTTGGCATATCTAAATTGGGCTAAATTGAGTTGATTCTGCTTATTTCTTAATCTCCTTTCAGATTAAGATATGTATGTTCTTCTGAAGAAGGTAAAAAGCATCAGGGCTGACACCCAGTTACACAAATACATTTCAAGTCCCTATTTGTATGTGCTTGTTAATATCCCATTAGACAAAACAATTCACATGACTGAGCCTGAAGTCAAGGGCAGGAACATATACTCCACCTTTAGAGCAAGGAGTCAAAAGGAGAGGTGAAAATTTGAAGTGATAAGTTGATTTACCCTAATATGTAATGTTGTAGTGTCAATACTTATCCAAGATTATACCAAATTGCTTTTCCTCTATATCCATCAATTTGCATGTTCCCACAATGTCAGTGTTATTAGATGTTATTACTGGTGTTTTCTTCTTGCTAATTTAATAGAGGTAAAATGATGCCTCTGTGTTACTTTGCTTTTTTTTTTATTTAACATAAAGAGAAACATTTTTACTGGGCATTGGAAATGTCTCAATGTACTTTAATGGGGCTGCATTATGTATTTACTTGTTCATTGTTGGACTACCTCACCAGATTGTCATCTCCATATGGACAGGGGCTTTTTTTTGTTCACTGCTATATCTTCAGTACATAGTTCTGGTATCTTGTACATGCTATTAAGCTTTTGATGAAAGAATGAATGCATATGTTGAAATAGCTCAGAAAATTCTACTTCATGAAAATGTTAATTCTCCTGTTAAAGATCTATGGAAATTACCTAATTTGTCATATAAAATGGAAATGAGAGAAAAATCATGATTCAGCTAAATTGCTGTTCAGAAGATGAATTCCATTGCTCACATCTGCATAGGGTTCATTTTACAGATATTTCAAGTGGTTACTCTACCCAGAGGTCTCTTCCCTCTCCTACCTTCTTGAATTTTAAGAATTCCTTTGTGACTAATGGAGGTTAAATTTTTTTCCCCCTAAAGCGCCATAACAAATTCATGGAGTTTGCACTGAAGAAATTGCTAAGAAAGTACTTTCAGCCATCTGCCCACAATGACCATGATAAAACGATTGAAGGATTTCTGGGAGAGCTACTAAAAATCTTTGAGATAAAGTAGGACTGGAAGAGGTACATGCCTGACATGAAAGAGTGAATGTAAGTGCACAAATCAGTATAACTGGTTTGTTGAATGATTGCTTTTTTCATCTGAGAAATGGCTATATTTTAAGTAACCAAGGATCCTGTTTCCCCTTGCACTCCACCCTCAGCCCTCCAAGTGTATGTCCTCCCAGACAACATTCTCTTTTTTTGCTTCCAATCTTATGTTCCTCTCCTCATTCTGGTTAAATCCTCATGCTTTACTCACTATCTCACTCCTTATCCTCTCAGTCTCAGTTTAGACATCTTTTCCTATGGAAATGTTGACAAATACCTTCTTACCATTGTAGTAGATGCCGTGTATGAAGAGAAGAAAAAATTCACAATTTTAGTGATGGTGACTCCAGCTCCAGTCGCCATTTGATTTCATCAGCATGAGATCCCAAGTGAAATAGCACATGAACTGCCTTGCTGAGCCCAGTAGACCCATAGACATGTGAAGGATAAAATAGCCTGTTTCATGTCACTATATTTTGGGGTGATCTCTTTTGTTTCTTTGCAACAGATAACCAAAACACTGAGGTACCTAAGATTTAGTTACCAGAACCTAGGGTTTCTCTTGGCTTTTTGCCTGATGTAGGGCAAAGATAGGGCACTACAGGCAGGGATGTTCCAGTGTTAGATCTGTGCTTGAAACTGACATCGGCAATTCTGACTAATTTGTTGAAGCCTCTGTCTAGTCCCTGTCTAGTCTCCCAACTCCAACCCAGGACAATTTGAACCAACTTCTTCAAGGTCAATAGGCAGCAGCTCAACAAAATGGGTTTTAGCTGAGTTTAAAGCTCCTGTTCTTAGCCTGAAAAGTAATCCTATGATCCTATCCTGAGTTCAGCAGCCCTGGGATGTGAGAAGCAGGAGAGAGGTTGGGGGGGCGGGTGTCACAGATTGCTCCTGTCTAGCAACTGGACAGTAAACCTGAGACTGAGGGACCTTGTTGAGATGAAAACCAACTTGTAAACTAGGACCATTCGGCTGATATTGGATTTCAGTTCTCAGACAGTAGGGTGAGTATTATTGGTGCTCATCCCTTCCTGAATGGCTTCAGAAGCCTATTGCTGAAAAGATAGTCAGGGAGCTATTATATTCATTAGGCAGCAATTAGACTAAAAGTGCCAGGGAACCAGACGCTCATAGTTTGCTCCTGTTGGGGCAGGTTTAATTTCATCAGGCGTCACAGGGTCGCTCAGAGAAAGAGTGGTGCCCGTAAACTGGATGGGGAGGAAGTTGGAAGTCTCTCCTATCAGTCCCTTTTCTGTTCTCTGCCTTTGAAAAATGTCCCTTTCAATGGGTGTCCCCTCCAACACTATAGTTATCAGCCAATGAGATGAGCTGGAGGAGCAGAGACAGGATAATGGGCAAGCTCTACCAATGCTTGGATCTCAGTTTCTCAAGGGTCAACCTCTAAAGTGAGGAAAGTTGCTTTCAAAAATTGTGAGTGGGACAGAGAATCACTGCACAAAGCTTAATGGTTAAAAAGTTTATTCTTCCTTCAAACACCATCAGTTTAAATCCTACTTTTGTCACACACCAGCTATATGGTCTTTTTAACTTCTTTGGGTCTCTATTTTCTCATCTGTCCAATGGGTACAATATTAACGCCAACTACATGGAATTACTATTGAGAGGATTAAGTGAGATGACCCATGTCAAGCAACAGAACAGTTGTTTTCCTTCCTAGCAGTAATAGTACCATCTGCCATTGCCAGGAAAAATCCTAGCCATCCTTCCAAACCTAGGCAGTCATCCCTGATTCCCACTGCCCTGGAAGGAACTCCCCACTCCTTCCATGTTTTGCATTTATCTCGGTGACTATACTTTTCACCCTATCTTGTAGCGGTATCTTGGTAGCCCCTGCCTTGTCCTAGGCATTGCTCTACCCACTTTCAACACATTAAGTCATTTATTGCAACAATAATACATTAGTCATACCATATGCAATATCTTGCAATATCTCTCCCCCTTTAGAGATGAGACAACCAAGATGCAGAGGGGTTCAGGAATTTGACGGTGATCACACAGTAAATGATTAGGGATTCCACACAGGCTGTCTGACTCCAGAGCCCCCATGGTTTGTTGCCCCCACGTCTTCACATTTCTGCACATCCACCTCCCCTTTTGGATTGAAGGCAGGGAGAATCTTCATTTTTTTGGTCAGGGCTTAATGCAACTCTTGCAGCAGAAATGGCACAGCAGGAAATTCGTTGAATTTAATGGCGTTCAATCTGAACTGAGATCCTTCTTCAGTCAATCTCAAGAAATTCCTTCAATCCAACTTGAATCTTGGAATTCAGATGAGATGTTCATGTTGCTTTTCTCTGAAAAGTTATCCCTTATATATCACTCAAATCCCAGATCTTGACAAGAAAGCAGAATAGTTCTCTCAATGTGTACATTTAAATATAAAAACTGGGATAACTCCATTGCTTACAGAGCCCCATGGGGGTTAATCCTAGTGGAGTTTATGCACACAATGGTCATAAAACTTCTCTGTATGTTTAACCTTGTCTTCCTCCCTCATTCTGCAGCCCTCTCCAGAGCCCACCACACACGTATTTCCTTTGCACGCGCAGGTGGTGCCTTCCATCTTAGCACAGGGGCCCTGAACAGCTGGCTGTGGTCTCAACTCTGCCTCTATCAATTTAGAGAGAGTTCACTGATAAATGTGATGGGTCCCTGTCCTGGGGGATGTTTAAGTGAGTAGGGCTCGGAGTTTGTTTATAAAATGTGATTGTAATACCTATTTCCTAAGGCCCTTGTAAAGATTGATGTCACTGGTGCAGGAACACTTGACTAGGGCTTACCAGACTAGGTCCTGGCAGAGCCTGATCTGAGGATCATGTCCAAGCCACATGAACTCTCTATACTTGTCTTCTCATCTGCAAAATTGGGATGATGTTCTCTACTGTTTCCTCATTGGATGATTCTAGTGACTGGTAGAGTGTGTCTGTGTGTGTTTGTGTGTGTAAGGCAGAGTGCTATGCAAATAAAAGATCATAATCATTGCTTGCTGCAAACGGTCTAACAGCCTGCAAGCAAAACTGGTTTCTCCTCGAGCAGGTGTGTCTCTGCAATAACAATATTCCTTTTCTTAGCTGGGGATCAAATTAATAGGCTGACAAACACTGGCTTCTGGGAGTAGCTGTGGCTATTTTAAAAACCCAATGCTAAATGAATAAAGTCCATGAAGCCTTCTCACAAGGGAAGTCTCCTTTTCTCTCCTTCTAGAATCCTTGCTCATGGAGATGGGGAGGAGTTAGTGGGAAGAATAATCACTGAAGGGGACTTCACAAACACACCAGCAGAGGAAAGGGGAATTGAGGGGATTTGCCCACATTTACCCAGCTGTTGAGAGGAAGAACTGGGAACTCTTTTTTCTACACCATTATCTTCATAGAGCCAGGACTATGTTTAGAAATGAAGGACTGGAGTGGGGTGGGTAAGGATGGGAAATACCGAGGCTGCGTTCAACCTACAAAACCTAAAAGATATAAATAAAAAAACAAACTAGAAAATGCCTCAGATCATGCAATGTAATGAGGTATGAGACAGGCATTATCCCAAACAAAGGAGGAAATTTGGACCTTGATGAGTAAACTTGAATCTGGCTGGGGGTAGAAATTTTGAAACTGCCTAAGGCAGATGAAAAAAAAATGGTAATTTTTGTAGCTAATAATCACAAGACCATACTACATACAAGGCAGAGTTTTACGTGTTTTAACTCAGTCTTCAGCATTCCTCTGAGATTAGATAATGCTTTCATCTCCAATTTTATTAGTGAGTAAACTGAGGCATAGGGAGATTAAATAATTTGCCCAATTAACACAGCTGTAAATGATGGACTTAGAACTTGAACTCTGGGTACATCCATGGTGTTATGCTGTTGTCTCCACTGCTGAACTTCAGGCAAAGGAAAACAGCACAGGGTTTGGCAAGAGGCAGACATGAGATCTATTAGCCTCCATAACCTCACTGTAGAGGGAGAACCATGTTTTCCTTACAAGGCTCTTTCAGAGATAAGAAATGCAATACATTTCACACTGGGCCTGGTGAACGGGAACCCAGAAATACCTGGTGATTCCTGCTTTGTGTTGTGCATTTTTTTCCCTCATTATTGAGGCTAGGACTTTGAACAGATGAAACAGAGGTGAGGTCTTCCTTTGGACATAAGACTTAACTATGTATCAACTGGTCTTGCAAATAGAAATAAGCAAAAAGTTGTCCTAAATTCTTCCCACCCATTTCCTCCTCATTAAACTTTTGGACACATATTGTTGGGCCTATAGCTTTTCTTTTTTTTCTTTTTCTTTTCAGTTTTCCTCTTGAGACCTGAGGAATTTGGTTACAAAACAAAATTCAGCTCTAACCCAAAAGATTACTTGTGTATCAGTAGTTTTCCATGGACTTGATAGGGTTCAGGTTATGGGGTTCAGGACATGGGGTTCTTGGGCCCTCTGAGAAAGAATTCCACAGATGTTCCCATTCATCAGCACATGGCAAGTTTTTTGAGGAAAGGGAAAAAGGAAAGAGACTCCTGCATTGACACAGATGGGCAGTTTTTTTTCCCCTGAAGATTTATTTTTATTTATTTATGCATAAAAGAACTGGGGTGGAGCCCAGAGGTTGGGGGGAGGGAGTAAGAGGGCTCACCAGAGACAGAGTGGGGGGCAGAACAGGTGAATCTACTGAAGTACACTGCTGAGGGGAGTAGCAAGCGAGGTAGGAGAGGTCTGCTGTGCCATGTGGGAAGCTCCCTGGCCGGGGATAGAACTCAGGCCATAGTGGTGATAGTGCTGAAACTAAACCCCTTGTGCCACCCAGACGGGCAGTCTTAAAGACCAAGAGCTACATTTTGCCAGGGCAAAGGGTGTTCTTTTAGAATGTACTTTGATTAAATTATTGTGGAAATTATCACCTTGGGGTTAGATTGGGTTCATCTTCTAAGATCAGTAACCCTCTCTTCCCCCACCTCTGACTGATAATTCTCATTGACCCCACCTCAGATTCTTGGAACTTTCCATAACTGATTTAGTTCAGATTTATTGATCGTACCTCCCCCCAGCTCCAGTGTTTGTCCTTGTGAGACCTCCTATCCTAAGTTTTTCTACTCTAAGTTTCCATCAGACTGGCTCGGTACTGTGGGGTGCATTTTGGCAATTTGTGGGGATGTTTTTTGTCTATTCCTGGGAGGGTTCCAGTGGCCCTTATTGGGAGTGGGGGTGTGGGTGGGCAGGGATCTACATAGTTTGCCTTCTGTGCCCCCTTCTGCCCAGCAGATGAGGACTTGTTCCCTCTGCTGCATTACTTTTGAATGGCCCACTTAGCTCTCTTGTGATAAATCAAAGGATCTGTTTATAATGACCTAAGCGAAAAATTGAACTGAATTTTACACATAAACAAAAGTATCTGGATTTCACTCCTATGTGCAATGTAGAGAAACAAAACAAAGGAACAGACAAAAACAAGCCAAACGAACCCTAGGATTCTGACCACAGAATCAAGGCTACCAAATGGGTAGGGAGAGAGGGAGGGGAAGGGTATTTTTTTTTTTTTTGTAAAAACAAAAAAACAACAACAACGAAAAAAAAAACAAAGAAAAGCTCCAGCAAGGTAACTATCAGGCAAATAGAGTCTTTTCCCTTTTATCTTGCAAAACTCTACCAAAAGTAGTTCACCCTTTGATAAAAAGCACATTATTCAATGGCAACACCACTCAAGGTGTTTGAGTAGCAATACAACACCTCCTTAACATTCTGCATTTGTAGCTGTCACTTTCCCAGAGATTCTATGTATAAGGGCAAGTGTCTGATTTCTTCAGAAGGTTTTCTAGTGTGTTCATAGCTAAGCATTTACATGTGGCCATAATGCTAATTTATTTTAAAATATTTTCTTTTTATTTCTATTATATTATAGTTAACACATCCTATTGATCTTTTTTTAAGCTTTTATTTATAGGTAGGTTACATTATAGATTTTATTTTAGGATGGTAAAGGGAGCGTTATGAAGTATTATTTATAGAAAGGAGTCATTCTGTCTGAGTTGAAGTGCTCTGATGTAGTGAAGCTCTAATGTTGTGAAATCTTATTTTCTGCAATAAAACACTGCTAATTCAGGCTGTGCCTAGTGAAAACTGTAATCATTTGATTTGGCTGAAGCTTACCCCTAATTGCTGAGAAAGGAAAATTTGTTGATGAATTGAATGGTATATATAGCATTTCCTTCAATGAGGTCTATAGAACTCTAATTCCAAATGAATTGATAGCTGAGGGGGGGGGACAGAGAACCGTAGAGTCATCAAATAACTCTGGAAAATGGTTGAAGAAGCAAAATAGATTACTTTACAGCAAAACTTTTCAGGGGCTTTGATATGCTTTTCTGTAGTATGTTTCTCCAAGAAAAAGAAATCAGTGTGTTATGTTCATTTGAGCATGGAATTTATGGAATTGTGAGATCTTTAAAAAAAACTTTCAAAGGACTTTACTATGTCCTTTTGTTGGGGTGAAAAAGGACGTCCGCAACAAACTGCACAGATAGGTTTATGGACCCCACCGCAGATCAAAGAGATCCAAGACACTAAGGGCTACTAATCCCTTAATGCCATCATCATCCCAAAGAGAGGATTATTGGGAACTGAGGGGTGGAGTTAAGCAGCCAGGTTGGCCATATAACCAGACTTCTGGACCTTGTGGGTATCTTGGCTTCTCACCGAGCTACAGCGTGCCATTGGGGGTTTCCAGCTCTTTGGATCTGGTAGGACGTATTTGCAGATTTATCTCTCTCTCTCTTCTCTTTTGTCTGAGTTATTTTTTATTTCCCTTCCTTTTTGTAAATATACCTTTTATTAACCTTTTTGGTGAATGCCTGCAATTGATCTTATTATAAGTCCTTTTTAAGTGCACGGGTGAGAACCCATCATATGTCAAGTTGCCCTGTAATGCTTTAGGTATATTAATGCTAGCAGGTATAGCTAATTCTCAATGGGTTTTTATGTTGGGAAGATTATATATAAAAGTACACTGAAAATGACCAGTTCCACAGATGTACAGTGTTCCGTGGGGACACCCTTTGATGGCCACGGGCTATTTTTATCTGGCCAGCACCCTATCCCTTTCATCTGGTAATTGTGTCCAACCCTCACCCCCTTGCTTTAGGGATCTGCTTCTTCTCATCTACCTGTGATTCTAACAGAGCTTCCGGGTTAGGGCTGTCAGTTGTAATTCTCATCCCCCTGCTATAACTAGGTGTTGGTAGGTATCCAAAGTAAGACAGTCAGAATCCAGGGAAGCCCCTGGACTTTTTTTTTCCATGCTAAAGTTGTGAGGAAGAACTTAGCCCCACCTAGGCCACTGAGTTGTTTTTTTTTCTCATTTGCAAATATGGACAAAAATACCTATCTCCTGGAACAATAAAACCTCAGGCTAATCTCTCACACACAAAAGGATCATACAAAATCCAACTGAGGAACCTAAGGAGAATTCCTTAAAACTGAAGGCAAGGTCCCCAGTTAGGCTTTTGTGAAAGACATTCACTTGTAAGAAAGGAAGCTCTTTCCCCTAAGGGCATCTCCCTAAATGTCCCAGGAAGATTTAATTGCCTCATATCTTTCCAAAGGAGAAGAAAGGCAAGGCTTCCCCAGGAAAACTCCTTAACAGACCTCACCTTTCTTTTCTCCAGTGCTCCCTATCTCCACCCCAAGTTTCTGCTAAGCTGTTTAAGATGGCACCTCAAGCCACTTGGGCAAGTTACTCAGTCATGTCAGGTCTCTCCCCTATCTACAAGTGGTATACATGCTATTATTAAAGTTCTCTTTAACATACACACACACACACACACACACACACACACACACACACAGAGAAAGTTCCAGAAATTGTCACAGCTAAGAAGAGCCTAAGGAGACATGACAAATAGAATACAAGGACATGGATAGCATAGAAAATGTGGGATGTAGGCATCATAAGACCAGAAAGTAGAGGTGGGCATAGGAATGATAAACAGTCATTAGACTAGCTTGAGAAATGAAAAATCCCTAGGCAGAATTGCTATAGAAAATATTCCTAATCATGGACTAGAACTGGGGATATGGAGATTGGGGGCCATTATGGAGAATCCCTGAGCCTTACAAATTAAACCAGTCACACCCTAGAAAATGATTAACAATATGTAACAATCCCACAAAGGAATGAACCCCTCCTCCTGTAAGAGGGTGGTCCTCAGGAAAGGGGAGTGTCCCAGGACCCGACCCCCACCTCAAGCCAGAGAGATCCAAGACACCTAGGACTACGAATCCCAGAACGCCATCATCACCGAAGGAAGGATGCTGAGGACTGAGGGTGGAGTTAAGAAATGGTTTTGGAATTTAAAAACCAGACCTGTGAGCTTAGTGGGGGGTGGGGGGAGGCGACTGCTCGTGCTTGTGGATCGCCAGGTTTTCGAGTGTGCCATTAAGATTTCAGCTCAGCAGAACTGGTAGGACTCATTCACCAATTTATTCTTTATCTTTTTTTCCCTTCCCTTTTGTAAATAAACCCATTTATAAATGTTATTGTGTGTGTCTGCAGTTGAGTCTTATAAGTCCCTTTTAAGCGCATGGGTGAGAACCCACAGACAGGCACCCCATTTATATCGGGGCTGCCCTGTAACACTCCCAAAATGAACACTGTATCAAAACCACCCCTGCCTTGCAAAGGCAGTTCTCCTCCCAAGACTGCCTGCCAGTGTCTATGCAGGTTTCTCTTTTTTTCTTTCCCCTTTCCCTAATGTACCCATCCTTTCAAAGTGTAACCTTCCCCTGCCAATGTCTGTGCAAATGTCTCCTGTTGATGGTGAACTCACCATGTGCTGCTGAAAAGGGAGCTCTGCTGAAACTTCTCAGAGGTCCCTTTTCCCTAGGGCCCTGTTCTGCTGAAACTTTTCTCCCAGGTAACCCTAGGGCCGTGCTCACTGAGTCTCAAATTTCATCAGACGACATCTGACATAGGAAATCTGAATAAAATAAGAACTTTAATTAAAAACAATAACAAATATTGGTTCATTTATTAAAACAAACACATCACACTAATGTAAAATATTTGCAATAAGGGAAACTGAATGTAGGGTGTATGGGAACCCTTGGTAGTATTGTCTCAATTTTTCTATACTTCTAAAACTGTTCTTAAAGGAACTATCTCAGAGGGTTTTCATGGACTGAGTTATACCAATGTGACAAATTATTCCCTTGTGGGGGCCCAACAAACACTTCCCAATCTGCTTGGGAGTATAAATCTATAATACTAATTAAACCTAATCTCCTGGTCTATTTCTGTCTCCATCTCTAACCTAAGGGGATGTGTAACAGGGAAGGGGGAGGTCCTGGTTCCTTGCTCCACCCTAAGGCAGGGAGGAGGAACTAGAAAAGACTGGGAGAAGGAAGGTAAAAGAGCCAGAAGGAGACCTGGAGGAGGCACATACAGTGGAGAGACGTGTGAAGAGGCTATGCTTGCTTCTCGGTCTTGGACTTGGACCAGGGAATTGGGAGATATGGAAGGAGACACTTGTAATAGACATGGGTGAGTGACTGCGGGGAGGTTAACAATGGCAGCCTTTATCTTGATTTTGATTTTGTTCTTTCCCTTCCAGACTTGTCTGCCCTTTTCTGTTCCTTTTCTATGGGTGCCCACCAGAAATTGCCTTAGACTTTTGGCAAGATTTTGGGCCTTAGCAGTCCTGCTTTGGGCAAACGCTGTTTGGCTGGTCATTCACCCACAAGGGGATGGATAACTTTGGGTGTTTCATGTGAAAACTCATTTTCACATACCAATTGTATTAAGGTTATTGTCTATCAAATGTCTTAATATGCTGAAGGGCAGAACCCATTTAATAAGGCAGGTTTGGGAGTTCCTGGGCTGCCCCTATACCTGCCCTGTAACAGATGGACTCAGCCCTCTGTAAATACCCTTCCAGTTCAAAGATTTGGGACCTTACTTCTTCCCTCTCTCTTCCCCTCTCTGGCTTAAATTCCTCAGATGTGATTCTCTGAGTGTGAGTCATGCTCTCCATCCTTTCAACCTCTGTGGATTTGTCTCAGTGACGCTGTACCTTGCTATTTACTTTCTTCATTACCCAGATGACTTAGAACCAGAATGACTAGCCACCACATCCCCCAAAGGCCTCAAATTGTTTCCAACCAAATCTAGATTAGGATATTAAACACGGGGACCGGGACTGTCCCGATTAGCTTATCAGTCTGTGTATCTGCAACTGTGAGAAGAAAGTCCATGGAAGACAGGAAGGGACAACACAACATGTTCCAAGAGAGAAAGTTCTTTCCCTGCCCATCTACTAAGTCCAGGATCACCCACAGCTTCCCAACTGTGTGTTTTAGGGCTGCTTCATCCTCCATTGGTTCTCTTGGAACCTAATTGTTTTGTAAGGTTCTGTCAGCTCTATCTCAAAGCAGAGAAATGAACTAAGTGCCAGCTGAAGTGTGTGTGCTTTTCTGTGGAGCTCCAGGATGACTTCAGTCTCCTGAATGGAATTTCATACATGTGTTGGGTGAGTTGATTTATTATGGGAGGTAATGGAAATTAATTTCACTTTGAACCCTGGAGCACCAGAAAATACCTAAGTGCTGAGGCATTTTCTCTAAGTCGGCTATAAAGTTGCTACTGACTTCTGACTGGGCAGCAAGGTGGCGATGACCACTTGTAAAACAATGAGCTGGAAGAGGAGGTTAATGGGCCCTGGCAGGGAGGCAGCCTCAAGTGCAGCCCTACCAGCAGCCCCTGCTTGTCATGGGACTCTTAGTCTTCTAGGCGCCCCAGATAACAGGGATGCTGGAACAGTCGCTGTGAGTTGAAGGAGAGCCAAAGGAACAGAGAGGGGAACATTCTTCAGGGGCCAATGACGGTGTTTGACTATGGGCATTTGCCTGGGTGGGGTGGCCTGGTTCTGGGAGTTCCCTTAGTAGGAAGCAGAATGTTCCCCCCACTCTCTCAGGAGATCCTGTTTCTAAATATGGCCTCCATTCTGGCTCTCAGGACTTAATGTGAGCACGGGGTTTCCCAAGAAAGCTCTGGGCTCCAAAATCTCCCACCATATAGCCTTTTGACTTAGAATTTTCAAAAGATATTCTAGCTGTTATTGGGGAGTACAAAATTCAGAGACCATTCTAAGGTGCCCAATGAATCCATGCCATAGACGCTATTGTTACACCGAGAAAGTGAAGTATTGGTTAGGAAATCCTCCAAGGTTTTTTTCAAGGATGGACAAGCTCTTGGAATTCAAACAAATTTCAAACATGTGCTCACTATATTAAAGGATCACTCTTTACATAAATACATGCTTATATAAATTATCTCATTTATTGCTTGTCTCTTCATTATAGTATTTTATTTACTGCCATAATTCTAGAACTTAGAACAATACCTGGGATCTGTGATAAATGCTTGTTGAATCAATAAATAAACCATAGTGTTTGGGGAAATATAGGGATGACTGAGGCGCAGGCTGGACTTCAAATAATTTTCAACTTATCAGAGAAAGTAAACATTGATTTCATTCATACCTTTGTTCATTTTTTTCTAACAAATATTTAGTGAGTATTTAAGTACCAGGTCTCAGTCTGAGATTTTAGCAGTGAATGAGATATATTCCAGACACCTTCTCATTAGTGCTGAGTCAAATTATCTGGACATAAGTCTTAGAGAACAGTATTTTTTGAATACTCTCCCCCAAAAATTCTGTAGAACAGTCCATTTGAGGAATCACAATCCAATATCACACCAGGACTATTTCTGCGGGGTCCTAGGGAGAGAAATTTCTTATACATTTTAAAACAAGGAGAACTTGAGCTACTGGAAAAAATAGTGATAATTTGATCTACTGAACAGTATGTATCTTGTAACTAGTCAGATTTTCCTTTTACTTTTTTCATAAAAAAAGCTCAGTCAATTTACTAACCCAGATGTGTTCATCATTTCTTTCAAGTGTGTGAACTTTTCTGGCTTTTCCGTGTGTGGGCTTTCACATCCAATCATTTATGTCAAGTTTCCTTTTCCCTTGAATTCTAGTGTTTATTTTTTTCATGTGTTTTTTTGATTCATAAGAGAAAATAATTTTAAAAATTGTTATATAGTAGCTCAAATCCTTAAAGGACTGATGTAAAGCATGACACCTTACAAATAAATGTGTGTTTTGGCCTATTTGTGAGTATATTATATGACAACAGCCAACCAGATTTTCACCACTCTTATTAGGTTCACTAGCTCTGTATGTGCTGTACGTATAAGTCACTTCCAAAAGTCATGAAGGGGAATGAAAAGAGATGGGGAGTTACCCTACCCAGCAGATGAAAATGAGGTACATGAGGTCTAAATTATTGACCCAAGAAAATATGGACCATACATATTAAGATGCTTTGTCAGAGATTAAAAAAAAAAAACCTTAGTCTTAGATCAAATTTCCAAACTGAATGTTACAAGTAACCCTTCAAATCACTGTTTCTCCCATGAACAACTCTGTAATATTCATCAAGGAAAAGAACAGTGGGGATTAATTGTTTAAATAGTAATCAAATGACGACGGACCTACTCAGCAACCGAGGAGGGCCATCTATTAAGGAACAAAGTAAAATAAAAAATAGTTTGGCACTTTAAAGACACTATGAACACTGAAGGAAAAAGGACCAGGAGAAGAGTAAGAGGGTACCCCAAATGTAAGGCAGAGGAAGATTTGGAGCTAATGAAGCTTCAGTTTTAGGGCTCAGTTGCACTGGTCTCTTCCAAATCATGGGGAAAACCCAAGCAATATGTTCATGTGGTCAAATGTCTTGTGCTACTTGCACTGTTACACTCAACTGCACTTGGTTAAGATCACCCGCCCCCCTTCCAATGTCCCCATCTCACTGCCTATGGAGTAGGCTTGGCACAGGCATAAGCACTTTGCAGATCCTAAGAAAAAGTTGAATTGGGAACACAGTGAACTTGGGATTAGTAGTACACATTCATGTGTATTGAGGTCACTTCCCTATACAGTTAAATTATGACTAACCATTGTGCTGTAGAGATAGCTTCCAGAAATAATCCTACTTGCCTCCTGTGCTGACTCACTGGGTGTTGTGACATGAAGGTTCATGGCCAGAGGTCAGATTGAGATAGGAATGTTTCTTATGGCACCCAGCACCAGAAGTATGTGGAGGGCAGAAGAAAAACAAGGTTTGGAATGTACATAGCCAGAAACTTGTCTGTGGAAACCTCTTCCAAATTTTAGGGCTTGTTAAAGTTTTCCCTAAATATGACAATTCCTAAAACTTACATGATGGTACCTAAAATGAGTTGTAAAGCTGAAACTTTTTAAACTACCAATAACCTAAAAATATTTACACCAGCTGCACTCTACAAAATACACATATGATCTTAACGATCAGGTGAAGCCAGTGGGAGATAGGTTAAGTGCCCCTTACTCTGCATAGAAGAAACTGGGGTGTGGGTGGGGCTAGACTGGGATGAACCGGGCTCTTGAGTGTCTGATTCCCCAGGAAAGCTGCAGCAAGGAGGGGAAAGGGGACTGACATTTTCACAACAGTGGTCTTTGTGTTTGAGGACTGGGTTTTCTGAAAATTGAGGGTCTGGGGAAAGTTTCGACTCTCACTTATCTGTGAACATTTGAAGATGAAAACTTGAGCCTGCAGTGATCTAGTGGAGGGGAACAAGAAACATGCAAAACCTTTTAGGGAGAGGAAGGCACTGGCTTCTGTGCTTTCTTCTCAGCATCCTCTATTCTGGGAGAGGATTCTCCCAGCAGCTAAGGACACCTCCACTTCCGTAGCAGAAAATGACATGTAAACCGAGGAAGGGAAAACTGCACTTTCCCAAGCATATTTGGATCTATAACTATTTAAGGTCATGAACCCACTTAGGAAAATGAATGGCCAATGGTACTTCCTCAGCATAGTCGGGCTAAGGAAAGAAAGAATCTTCTGGTAGGAATTCTCCAACTTTAGCTGCAGCTAGAACTGTCAAGATGCTTTCAGCCAGCCCTCAGTGGCTGTCTCTGTCAGAGGGTAACTGTATTTACATAGATGTCTAGTATGTGATTTATTATTATGAGATATCAGCTCATGCAGTTATGAGACTGCGAAGTCCCACGATTTGTCATCTGCAAGTTGGAGACTCAGCTAAGCAAGTGTAGTTAGAAGACTCAAAGTCAGAGAGGGTGATATACATTCCAGTCTGGGTCTGAGGCCTAAGAACCAGGAGAGTTGAGGACAGGAGATGGATATATCAACTCAAGGAGTCAGTGTTAACTCAACCTCTGTCTTTTTGTTCTATTCAAGATTTCAATGGATTGGGTGAGGCTCACCCACATTGGGAAGGCTCATCTGCTTTATGCTAGTCTACTCTTTAAAAGGCTAAAGAGTTTGTTTGTTTCTGGAAACATCCTCACATACAAACCCAGGAATCAGATTTGACTAGCTTCCTTATAGCTTAGTCAAGGTCACATATAAGAGTAACTATCACACTACATCAACTTGCAGATCTCTTCCCTTTATGGTTCAAAATACTAGAAATACTCAGAGGCTCCTTCTGATGGTGCTATTCCAAAAAGGCCTGCATTCTGGAATTCCTAAAAGGAGTTTTGGTCATGGACCTTCATTTCAGAGCTTGCCTGTGGCTTTCAGTACAAAGTTATGGCATAAGATGATGAGCTTTGGAGCCAGTTAGTCTAGTAGAAACTGCAGCTCTATTACTTGCTAGTTCTGTGACTGTAGGCAAGTTATTAATGTCCCTGAACCTCTTTCTCAGTTAAAGAGTGGTGAAAAAGTCCACCAATTGATGGAGTTATTATAAGGTGGTGTCTGGCACTTAAAGGAACCCAAACATTTGGTAGTTCTGCAACACCCTATCAGCCTCCGGGCTTTTCAGCTTTCATCCATCATAGGTGTTTTAGTCTCTTCTAACTGTCCTAATTTCATACCTTGGAACTTTAATCTGGAGCCTCCTTTATTCAGGAGCTTCAAAATGGCCACCACTTCCCCTTTGCTGCTTGCCTTGGGCAGAAGGACCTGTCACCTACAGTTACCACTAAGGACTGTGCTTCATTCAGAAAAAAACTTGCTTCATTATATCAGTATTTCTCAATTTTGAGAACTTGATGGGCCTATTTTACAGGGGGAAATTAACTCAAGGATTTCCAGCGTTGGCAAATTATTTTAGAAACTTGTTATATAACTATGTACAACATGAAACTAAGCATAAACGCTATGTAATTCCAATTCTTGTGACATAAAAAGAGAAACAAATAATTTTAAATTAAATGTAAGCATAAAAACTACAAAAGTAATACAATTTATTGAACATTAATATGACAAGTGATATTATTTGCTAAAACTAAATTACCACTCTGTTGTGGGGTATATTACAATTCTATTCATCATATAGTTACTTAATTCTTCCAACACTTTATTACAAGTATTATGAATTCTTTGTATATTGTGCTGATATTGACTAGTCTCCACTTGGTCATAATGATACGGTACATATTAATTCTGCCTGCTTCTATTACTGGCAATAGTTAAGTTAGTAGCATATAATGATATTACCAAACATCTATATAGCACTTACTATGTGCCAGATATTGTTCTGATATATTTACTTAATCCTCACAAGCATTCTAGAAACAAGGTATTTTCACTTATCTCCATTTTACAGATAAAGTGAGGCACAGAAAGTCAAAGTAATTTGCCCAAAATCACACATACAGTAAGTTGCTGATTTGGAATTCCAACCTGTTGCGGGGAGAAAGGACGTCTGCAACAAACTGCAGATAGGTTTATGGACCCCACCTCAGATCAAAGAGATAAAGACACTAGGGGCTACTAATCACTAATGCTGTCACCATCAAAGAGAGGATTGCTGGGAACTGAGGGGTGGAGTTAAGCAGCCAGGTCTTGTATATAACCAGACATGTGGACCTCGGGGGTCTCTTGGCTTCTTGCCAGGCTACAACGTGCCATTGGGGTTTTCCAGCTCTTCGGATCTAGTAGAACGTATTTGCAGATTTATCTCTCTCTCTCTCTTTTCTCTTTTGTCCCTGAGTTATTCATTTTTTATTCCCCTTCCTTTTGTAAATAAACCTTTTATTAACCTTTTTATGAGTGCCTGCAATTGATCTCATTATAAGTCCTTTTTAAGTGCACAGGTGAGAGCCCACAGTCAGGCACCCCATTGTATATCAGGGTTGCCCTGTAACAAACCCAGTGCCTTTGTTCTTAACCAATAGTGGTCTCTCAAGGAGACTGCATATATAAACACAAAATGAAGATGACATTGAACATGTGTGGTATTGCTCTGTTACAATCCCTCTGTGGTCATTGAAATCATCTAGGATATCCTATATTGCATTTTTTAGAATGCTTTGAAATATACTTTTTTAATTTCCAAAATAATTAATGAAATCCTGAGAATATATCCATGAGAATTTGCAAAAAAAAAAAAAAAGCTTAAAAAAATAAAACCAATTAAATTGTAGATGATGGACTTTTAGTGCCAAACAAGAAAGCTAAAGCCTCAACTATAGCAGGATCTCTTTCTAATCTGCTTGATTTTCTTAACTTCCTTGTATTTCAGGAAGCAGGAGGTACTGAGTTACCTGTGCTAAGTGATTCCAAGCCTAGGTTGGGTGATCATTTAACAGAAACACTGTCAAAAGGATCCATACATTGACTGGAAGATAAATGATCTCTAAGATATTCCCAACCATGAAAAATCATGGTTTTAGGAGAGTACCATGAGCTGTAGGACTGGGAGGAGAAAAAGAGGAGATGGATTATCATTAATTAGTTGCCCAGAAGATAGGCCTTGTTAGAGTCTATCTCCACAAAGAGGTGAAGTCCCATCTTCCTTACCCCACCTAATGAAGGGTGGGGCTGAGTGGGGAGGAGAGACTTGGAAGAGACTTGGGTGAGGCGCTGGAACAGAGACTTATTGAAGAAAGGCAGGCATGCTTACTTCTTGGCTTTGGACTTGCGCCAGGGACGTGGGGGACATGGAAGGACACCTATGGATTTGAGATGTGTAGAGATTCTTGGAAGAGACTTAGGTGAGATACCCACAGGGAGGCTGACATTGGCAGCCTTTAACTTGATATCTACTTTGACTTGCCTGGCCCCTTCTCCCCTTTTCCCACAGTTCCTCTCCAGAAGGTGACTTAGAATTGTGGCAAGTTTTCAAGCCTCAGCAGCCTTGCTTTGGGCCAACCCTGTTTGCCCATTTACCCAAGAGGTGTAACTGGGTGTTTTATTGGAAAACTGTCATCCTTTCTCCTCTCATCATTCTATGCACATGGATCCTATTAAATTTCTTTCACATTGAAAGAACTTTTTGTCTTTATGTGGTGGATGGCAGCAAATGTTTAGATCATGCTGGCTTGAGGGTCCTGGTGTGCCCCTCAGTCTGCATGCTAACAACCCTACATAGTTCTTCAGAAAGCTGAGATGAGCTTTTTTAAGATTTATCTTTTTTATTTATCTATGTATACAAGAACTGGGGTCTAGGCCAGAGATGGGGTGTGGGGTGGAAGGGTTGGTGGTGAGAAGATTCACCAGAGACAGAGTGGGCAGCAGAACTGAAATACACTGCTGAGGGGAGCAGCGGGTGAGACAGGAGAGGTCTGCTGTGCCATTTGGGTTAGTTCCCTGGCTGGGGATTGAACTCATGTTGCCGTGGCTGGCAATAGCTTGATAGTGCTAAGACTAACCCCTGCGCCACCAGGGCTGTTAATAGAAGTTGGGGTTGTCTAGGAAATTCAATTTTCTTGCAACATTTGAAAAGCAATCAGTTTTAATTCACCACATTAACAAACAAAAGGGGAAAATGATTATCTCAATAGATGTTAAAAAGAAAGCATTTGAGAAAATTCAACACATATTCTTGACAAAAGTCATGAACAAACTAGGTGTAGAAGGGAACTTTCTCGAACTGGTAAAGGACATCTGTAGATGTCAAAATTACTGTCAAAACAGTGAATGCTTTCACATTCACAACAGAAACAAAGTAAGGACGTCTGTCCTCACGATTTCTATTCATCATTGTACTGGAAGTCCTTGCATGAGCAATGAGGCAGAAAAGAAAAATAAAGAGCATATAGATGGGAAAGGAAATAGTAAAACTATTTTTATTTTTATTCACAGAAAACATGAATGTGTGCATACAAAATTCTAAGAATCTACAATAGAGTTAGTTGGACTAATAGGAATTATTAACAAGGCCTCAGGAAAACAAGGTCAATATATATAACTCAATTATAATTCTATGTACTAGCAAGAAACAATGAAAAATTTTAAATCCCAATAGCAACAGCATCAACAAACACAATAGTATCAACAACTAAGGATTAAATTTAACAAAAATATGAGTGAGAATATATCTACACTGAAAGCTAAAATACATTGCTGAGAGATTAAAAATCTAAACAATTTGAGAGAAGACATATTCATGCATGGAAAGATTCATTATTTAAATGTCAATCCTCCCTAAATTTCCCATAGATTGAACACAATTCCCAAAAGATCTTAGCAAGTTTTGGGGAAATTGATAAGCCGATTCTAAAATGTACATGGAAATGTAAAGGGACTAGGATAACCAAAAGTTTCTAAAATAGAGCAAAGTTAAACATGAAGTCTTACTATAAAGTTATAGTAATCAAGACAATATGGTACTGACATGTAGATAGAGCAATAGGACAATAGAGTGCAGGAATAGACTCATAAATATTGTCAATAAAATGTTGACACAGACACCAGTGTAACTCAATGTAAAAAGAAGCATCTTTACAACTAACAGTGCTAAAACAATCAAAGAATCTATGAGTGCACAGAAAAGAATTATGACCCTTGCCTCATACAACACACATATACCTAAATGTGAAAACTAAAACTTTTAGAAGATAAGGTAGAAGAAAATTTTGCAACTTTGGGATTACTTAAAATACAAAAATTACTAATTACTAAAGGAAAAATTGGTAAATACGGACATTATTAAAATTTAAAACATTCTAGAACTGGAGAGGCTTATGCTAAGCAAAATAAGACAGAAGGAAAAAGACAAAAATACCAGATGAATTCACTCATGTGGAATATAGAGAAACAAAGCAAAGGAACAGACAAAACTAAACTGCAATTAACCCTAAAAATATGACTGCACAACTAAGAAGGGTAACAGAGGAGAAGGAGAGGTGAAAAGAGGGGGTAAAAAACGGCTTAGGCTGGAAAATTATTGGGACTTTGGTGGCAAGCATGGCATGGTAACATACAGCTGAAGAGGTGTACACCTAGATCACTCACTCCTACACAGTTTTTGTAAACCAGTATTGCCTGAATTAAAAATAATAAAAAAATTAAAACCTTCCGCTTACCAAAAGACACCATGAAGAACTTGAAAAGGCAAGCCATAGGGGGAAAAAATTTTAAAACACATATCAGACATGAGGTTGTACCCAAATATATACACACTTAAAATTCAATGATAAATAGCCCAATTAACATGGGTAAAGATCTCACCAATTATTTCTCCCCCCAAAAAAAGATATACAAGTGTTTACAAGCTCAATATCATTAGCCCTTAGAATGGCTGAAATATTTATAAAATTGACAATACCAAGGTTGGCCAGGATCATTCTCGCACAACCAGAATTCTCATCCATCCATTATTGGTAGGAAAGTAAAATGGTAGATTCATGATTTAAGAAGGTGAAATTGGTGGGCAAGTAAAACAACTTGGAAAAATAAATGTAGCAGTTTTTTTCTCCCTTTATAAAAAACAAATTAAGCATACACTTAACATAAACACAACAATTCTGTTCCTAGGTATTCACTCAAGAGAAATAAAAACAGATATCCACATCAGGACTTGTACATGGATGTTCTAAGCAGCCTTATAATAATTCAAAACTGGAAATAACCCAAATATCCATCAACAAGTGAATGAATAAACAAATGTGTTTCTCCATTCACCAGAATACAATTTAGTAATAAAAGGGATCAAACTACTGATATATGCAGAAACAACATGGATGAATCTCAAAAGCATATTAAACTGAGCCAAAGAAACTAGACACAAAGGAATACATACTGTCTGTTTCTATTCATATGCAACTCTAGAAGAGGCAAAATTAATCTACTGTAACAGAAAGCAGATTAGTTTTTGTCTGAAACTAGGGAGTAGGGATTGACTGCAAAGGGCTATGAAAGAACTTTTGGGGTTTCAGGAAATATTTTATATTGTGATGGTAGTGTGTTTACATGGGTGTATACATTTGTCAAAACTCATCGAACCATATACTTCAAATAAGATGCAGTTTTGGAACATCCATTATCCTTCAATAAAGTTGATTGTTAAAACATAAAAGCATTTAAAAGAGTGGTAGATTGAATGGATACTTTTAATTTATTAGTTTGCTAGAGCTGCATGATAATCACCAGAGACTGGAATTTATTTTCACGTGACTCTGAAGGCTTGATGTGTACAATGAAGGAGTCGGCAGGGTTGGTGTCTCCTGAAGTGCCTCTCCTTGGCTTGCGGATGGTCCTCTTCTGTTCTTTATCTTCTCGTGGTCTTCCCTCTGTGTATGTCTGTGGTGTAGTCTCCTCTCCTCTTACAGAAACCAGTGATAGTGGATTAGAGCCCATCTTCTTGAAAGATTCTACCACTAAATATACCAGTCTGAGGCACAGACACATCAACGTTTTGAATTTTGAGGGGACACAATTCAGGCCATAATGCTTATACAACCAAATATTTTTCTTTAATTTATTTCATTTTTATTTAATAAGTTAATGGACTAGAATATTGGTGATGCTAGAGTGGGGTACCATATACTCCTCAAAGAATGATTGATCAAAAACCTTAGGCTTCATTTTGTGGATCGTCACTTAAATTTAAAGAGGGGGGAAAGATAAGCTAGGGAGGCTATGGTTTTACTGGAGTAAAACTAGAGCTACTTGAATGGCAAATTTTCAAACTTAAAATTATTAAGTGATGAAAAATATTGTGTTTATTTGTGTCAGAAATCTTATTTAGATTTTGAGATTTAAGATTACTTTTTCCATTATTATCCTATTGTAAGGGAAGTTAAGGAACCGCTCCCCCACATTCTGAATCACAGATCACCCAAGTGCTTAGGGCTAACACTAGTTATGTCACACCCCTCCTTCCCGATATTTTTTTTTTATCAGAAGAAATTAAAAAAAATGTTTATATAGTACTTGTGTTTCATGGCATAAATAGAATTCTTCAAAAAGATGTTTCTTATTCAAGAGAAATAATATGATGATAAAAATCATTTCAGGTGTCAAGTGGGAAACCCAATGAGTTGATTTTCTGTGTCCACATTCCCATGAAAGGAAGAGTACTAGCATCTGAGAAAAAATACATATATTAAGCCATATAAAGGCAATCTCTCATTTATTGATAGTCTTTTCAGAAAGGGTAAGAATGATTTCACCCTCATAGAATAGTTTGGACTGCACAATTACCTTTACAGAAAATGTTAAGCAATAGTGAACTCCACCTTTAGAATGAAATCATTAATAAAATCCCTCTGAACTCTGCAATATGATATTTAAGGCCAATTAAGATTTCTCAACTAGTGACATCCATCCTCTGTCACCTCTGAAAGAGCATCAGCAAACCTGAGTGTGTGGGGTGGGTGTTTGATATTTCCCGATAGCCTGAAACATTGAGAAAAATCAATACATTTACAGACACAGCAAGGATACAAAACACCTTCATCACCATCTTCACTCCCAGCCAAACCTGGAATCCCGAGACAGCTTACAAGGAATCAAAGTTGAATAACCACTCTCCAGGGTTCCTGGAGACAAGGCATATAAGGAACTTTGTAATTGTCACCTAGGTTCACAGGTGCAGAGGTTAGGATTATTACCCTCAGGAGGAAGAGAAACTCGTTTCATATTCAGAAACTGCTTTGAGACAGCAGTATTAGAATTTGGTTAAGTGTGACATCGTACAAAACCAATCAAATGTCTTCCTAGTCAGTCCCAGGTGGAATGACCATACCGGTTCACCTGATGGTCCATGTATTCCTGCTGCCCTCATGTGATTATTAATTAAACCCATTTTCATGTCCAATATGACTGACAAATTAATTACATAGTCACATTAGCTCTAATAGACTTTTCCCAAAGTCTTCAACACGGACTGTTGGAAGACTGGAAAGAGCCAGGCCATATTTTCTAGATAGAATTACCAACACATAAATACCAGCAGAGAGCGTTCTTACCTGTCCTGATGAAGGAGGCAGCAGTAATAATGGCAATAGTCCATTTCTGGATACTGGTTCTGATGATCAGTCTGTTTACTATTAATAAATATTAGGTTTAATTTATATATTAATATATATATCATTTATTGTGGCAATCCAGAAGTCTTAACCCTCTTCACACATTTGTAAAACATTTGGTAAAATAGTTACTACAAGATAGAGTCACACACCCTGGATTTAGTCCTGAGTTTTACTCACTAGATGTGTGAACTGGGGGACTTGTTTTACCTTCCTGAGTCTCAATTTCCTTATCTGTAAAGCAGGGAGATAAATCCTGCTCTCCAGTTCCTTGATTGCCCAGGAGGGTGGGGGCAGTGGGAATTGGAGCCTGCTACCTTCGCAAGGCAGGGTATGTCTCTGGATGCTTTGCCAGATGTGCTGAAAGCCTCCCTCGCCATGTTCTTTAGGTCAGAAAGTTTATCCAGGCTTCCTGTCCTCCCCTTCAAGTCCCCTTCCTGTTAACCAGTCTCCTAGGCTCTGTTCTTGGGGTTAGCATCTATAGTCTCTCTCCTTGTCTACTCCTTTCCCAGGGATCCATGGGTGGGACAATCTGGAAGTATTTCTTAATTTAGGTTTGTACCCAAGCTGCCTTCCATGGTTTAGATGGAGGCTAAAGGCAAGTGGTGTTCCTCCAAGAACTACCCCTCTCACCCCAACCCCTGTGCCTACCCAGGATTCTTAGGCCCTACCAGGCCCCAACCCCAAGCCTCTTTTCACAGCGTTACTTGTTTTCCCCCTTTGCATTCCCTGCCCAGCCTGCTCCTTACCTTTGGCCTGGATGGACTGAAGATGCCATGTTTAATTATACGGTCATCTCAATCACTGTATAATAAAAAGTCGTGAAAAAATTATGGCTTGTTGCACCAGGAGACATAGTTCCAAGAAGCACCCTCTGCTAATGAGCTCAGCTGGAGACAGTAGAAGCATCCGCACAAGCATCTTCCTCTTCCCCTGGGAAGAGAGCAGCGGCCAGCGGGCGGTACCCAAGGCTTTATAGGTGGGGAAATCTCAGGCATCAAGATGCTGAGTGAAGCTCCTGGAGATCAGAGCGATCTTGTGAATGAGGCTCTCAAACATGGGTTGGCTTATTTCCCGCGTGGTTTTACAATGGAGGGGATTTATGTCTTGGCTTTTCCTGTCAGAAGCCTCGGAGTCACGATACAATGATGAGTCTAATCCCCGGGGATTTGGGCGTGAAGACAGAATGGTTTTAGCCGCCCTCTCTCCCCTCACGTCTCTGCTTTACCGGGAAGGCGGTGCTCCTGAGCCAGGCAGGCTTCAGGAATGGGCGCTACACCTGGTTGCAAAGCCAGCCCGGGGGAAATCCACCTGATTATGGGTCTTAAGAAATGACCTTCCTGTGGTTCTGGCTCTTCGCTGAAAAAAACCAGGTTGGTAGGTGAAGATTATTTGTGGTCTTTCGACTATATACAATGAGATAATCCTGGGAGAGAACAATGACAATCTTCACTTTTACTGCCTAGCACAGGGCTTGCCGTAGTGTGGGAACTCACAACTTCGAGTTGAGTCAATTTCAGTCTGGTCTGAGAGAGGAGACTGTGAGATGCTTACAGTGAGAGCCGAGGGTCCCTGTCCAGGCAGAGGAATCCAGAAGTGCTCAGCAATTTGGAAGCTTTTATGACTCACCTCGTGTATCCACTTCATGGATGCTGTGCTCCCTTCTCTGTCTCCGTCACCGCTCCTCGCATTAAAGCCCAGATGACCTATAGCATAGCCATACTCCAGATAATCTATAGCATGACCATTGCCATATTCTCCTAAGCATATGTCTGCTTCTGGCATTGACCAGCTTCTTCTGCCACCCTAATGCTTCCTTCAGACGGCCACCAAAATCATGTTTCTAAAATGCAATACTGAGCATGTCTGTCTTCGACTGCAACCCACCTGGCTTCCTATTTCTCACTAGTGTTCAGGGCTTCACCCCCAGCTCCCCCAGACCCTCAGTTACAAAAAAATCTTACTCTTGCCAAGCTTTGGATATGTTCCCTATTGCAGGGGAAGTAATTGGTCAGGATTTTTGCACCACTAACGTCTGTGGCTATCACCTGTGACCTTGACCATGTTAACGCAGAAGGCATTTAGGAGCGTGAGCACAGGGCACCTGGAGTGTGGGGTAGGCATGCAGAAGTGTGCACAACTGAGCCTAGAGGCCATCAGAGGACATCACTCATAGGACATCGCTCAGAGGACAGCTATGGGAGGGCAGCTATAAGAGGATGAGCGGCATGACTGTAGATCGGCAAGACCATGAGAGAATGCCAGAGAGAGCCCAGAGAAAGTGTATATCCCTCCACCCCCAGCCTCCCAGCCCTCCCAGCCCCCTGCCTGGCCTTTGCTGGCCTCCCTGCCTTGCCAGCCTGCAGGATTGCCACTACACCTTCCCCTTTCTAAAAAGTGGCAGATCACCCCTACCCAAAGACAGACTACCTTTTATAGCAAGGAGCATTTGCCTGCCTTTATCTCTGTAGTGTATATCGCAAAAACAACAAGGATTTATACTGTTGAAAATGCTTTGAAAAAATGTGCTGCCCAACCAGTGATTCTGATACTTCCAGAGATATATCATGGTGAAGAATAGCTAGCTATCCTAGAAGATAAAATCCACACACTGCATACAGGGATTTTTACAATCCAGTGCTTGATGCCATCTCTAGTGTCTTCCCCTACTGCTTCTCAGCTCATGCCACTCCCTGTCAACTCTGTGTGCTAGTCATTGTGAAATGCTAACAGTTCATCCACTGTGCTGTTTCTCACCTCTATATCATTGCATATACTGTTTATTTTCTCTTTAAGATCCAATTTTACTCGCACGCCTGCAATGTACTAGATATTATTTTAAGTGGTTTACATGTCTTAACTCTTTTAACACTACAGTTGTTGAGACTATTATTTAGGAAATAAAATTGAGACTCAAAGATTGTGACTTATCCTAGTTTTCAAAATTTATGGTGATGGAACTGGGAATAGGATGTAAACAGTTAGCTTTCAGATTGCATGCCTTTTAACCAGTGCCACAACTGCCTCCCCATAATTCCCTGGTGACCTCCTCTTCATTCTTCAGTATACCATTCAAATACCACCTCCTCCATGAAGTCCTCCTTGATCTCCTCAGGTGGAGTTGTCCATGAAATGAACCCTGCACATAACCTTTGGAATAGGTCTTAGCATAATGGAAGGGATTTATTGGTCCCACAAACACCCATGCAGATTTCACCTGTATGTTTTTAATACCTAGGCCAACACATCCTAGAAGCTCAATAAAATTTGGTTGAATTGAATTTCATATCCTTAACATGTGAATCATTTCCTTTTATTGTCTCTGCTTTGTGAATCAGCTCTTCTTCTCAGCTATCCTCAGCATCCCTCTTCTGGATTATGTTTTCAGCTGTAGAGCATAACAGCAAACTTTACAGCAATGCAAAGAAACACGAGGTCAGCAACATATAAGTGGAAAGCAGAATTATTGAGGTCAGTTCCCCCAAATTCACACAATGTAAATCATTTCTTCATCATGACATGCACTTCATGTTTTAAACATGGTCCCACACTTCCAAAGAAGCTGCTCCTATACTGTGTTTATAAATTCCTCTTCCTCTTATTTAGTGCTATAAAACAAACCACCTAACCCCTACCAGTTTCTTTGCTCATAAATCTACAAATGAGATCTGGCTTGATGGGACAGCTCGTCTTACTCCACACGGTCTGTTGGCTCCGGTGAGAGAAAGACTGGGGTTGGAGCAATCGTGCTCTTCCAGACATCTCTCTCTCCTCCTGAATTATCAGCGTGCCTCAGGGTGGCTGATCTTCTTACATGGCAATTTGCTTCCCCAGAATGAGTGCTTGAAGACACCCAGTCTCAAGCTCCAAGGCTTGTTATCATTTTGTCTAAGAATTTTAGGACATCATTTTTGCTGCATTCTATTGATTGAGCAAGATACGAAGCTTAAACTCAGCCTAGATTCAAGGGGACAGAAATTAGCTTCCACCACTCACCAGGATAAGTAACAAGCAATTTGAAGTCATTTTTAATTAACAATACCCAAAGTCAAAGAGCAGGTAAACACCAGTTAAAGAGATATTTGGATACAGAATGTGGCAATTTGGAAACCTAGGAAAATAGGTGATCCAAATGATCTGAGAAGTCCTGAGCCTTAGATGAAGGAACATATCAAGAGCCCAGAGAAAAAATGTGAGGACTGCTCTTCCGAGTTCCAGATTGGCCTGTGGGATTTACTTATAATGAGAAAAAATAAGAACAAACATTTATTAAGTATAACTATATATTATTTTCTCTAATAAGAAGTCTATATCTACTAACTTATTGAATCCACTTAACTGAAAACTGGGCCCTACGAGGTTAAATAACATGTCCAAAGTCATGTAGCAATAGTGGAGCTAGAATTTCAGCTCCTTCTGTCAATCTCCAAAGCTGCTGTGCTTAAGCTCCATCCTATACATACCTCTATCTCTAAGACCTGGGGTGTCTTTTTTCTGTGGTTTATGCACAAGTGTGTATAGAGGCAGAGTATTTCCTCAATCTTTAGGTCAATTCTAAGTCTTTTATTCCTTAGCTTAAACAGGGATTTTATTAAGTTGATCTGGGATAAAGCGTGGGAATATATACTCCCAAATGACTCAGGCAACCAGCGTGAAGGGTAAATGGGGTAGATTGTGTTCTCTGAGACCCCTCGTTATAAAGGATCCTAGCTTAGATCTTGGCTTACCAAGTTAGAGCAATGCTGTACGTACATGAACAGGTGAGTCTTTCTCCCCAGCCCGCCCTGCATCCACTGATTTCCCTCTCAGCACCTTCAGCAGACCCTGGAAGCCCCCCTGAGAACAGGGACTGTGTTTGATTTGTTCATCACTTTATCCCCAAGCATATGGCCCAGTTCCTGTCATGTTGCAGACACCTGGTAAAGAAGTGTTGAATTACTAAGTGGATGAGTCACAAGCACTTGTTTACAAGGGTCGAGGTGGTGGAAAAAGCAATGACTTTGGAGTCAGAAAAACCCAAGTCATAATCTCAGTTCCACATTCCAAGAGAGTTTCAACTTACATGGCAGGGATGTTCTAAAGCGTGTTAGACAAAAATAACACATGGGCAGAATGACCATTAAAAGTCTTTATCAAGGTGCCTCTGGTTAGGCTAACACAGTGAGGGAAACAGATCTCTTTTTCTGATGGAGGGCCAGACCAAGTTGGCTTATATTTAGGAGCTAAGTCATAAGAAAAACAGCTACACTTAAACCCTGGAATCATTGTCAGTTTGGCAAGTGGCTTCCTCTCTGAGCAGTATGAGAGAATGGAGACCCTGTCCAGGCAAACTGCCATCATAGCCCCTGAATGGGGAGGTGGCAGATTAATGGCCTGCACCATTCACTTTTTGTCTGTATGCCATTTTTATTACATTTGTTTATATCAATATACAACCTTAGTTTATATCAATATACAACCTTAGTATTTTATTATCCTAAAATCATTTTGTTTTACTTGTATTCATGTAAGTTAAATGCTCATAAAGGCCAGCTTGCTTTTTTGCCCGACAATATGATTGTTCTGCAAACACAGCAAGGAAGAATGAAAGTCAAGTCTTTCATTCTTCTCCTTCTTACAGAAGGAGAAGAGAAGCCTTTGTAGAACAGGGAGCAGAGATGTGTTTTGTGCAGGCATTCTCCTTTCTGACTTGGTCCAACAATACCCCTAGAATTCTGTCCTGTCCTTCCATTTAATGAACAAAGTGCTCCTGCAGTGTTAATGTGTGCAAGGCACTATTCCAAGTGCTTTCTAAATACTTCATTCAACCTTTATAATCCTCCTTGTCAGCGTATTTTCACTCCCATTTTACAGAGGAGGAAACTGAGGCACAGAGAGGCAGTTGTCTGAGTCATTTGCTAGTAAGGGACACAACTGAGATTTCAACTCTGGCTGCAGAGTTCATTCTTTTTTTAAATAAAGTATTTTATTTATTTTTACATAGAAGAACTGGGATGCAGGCCAGAGGTGTGGGGTAAGGGGTGAGAGGATTCACCAGAGACAGAGTGGGGAGCAGAACAGGTGGATCTATTGAAATACACTGCTGAGGGGAGCAGTGGGCAAGAGAGGAAAGGTCTGCGGTGCCATGTGGGAAGCTCACTGGCCAGGGATCGAACTTAGGCTGTATGGTAGTAGCACTGAGACTTAACCTCCAGATCACCAGGGAGGCCCCAGAGTTCGTGCTCTTTACTGCCACTACAAGCCTCCCTCCTTTCCCCCTGGCATTGCCCTGGACCCTCACCATCTGTCTGTCTGTCCCACACACCATTACACTGGCCTTCCTCCTGACCTCCCACCTTCAGTCTGTCCTTCCATCCTTCAAACTCCCATTCTTCACATCGTTTAATGAATCCACTTAAGTGCACAGCTGAACACGTGGCCATTTACTTACTAAACTAATTCTCAGAACAAATATTAGAGTTTATGGGGCAAAGTTTTTCAGGAAATGTTATATATGCTTGTCCTTCTTGGAGAGTGCTGTTTCTAAGTGTGTTAAAGTCTCCTGGAATCTAAAGAGCTCAGCTTAGTTCAATCAGCTCTTCCCAAATTTCCTGAAGGGCAACCTTGCTCACATAGTGGCTGCTCGCATCACCCAACGCAAGCACTTTCCAGACTAGATCTTATGAAATGCCAGCCTCCAGGGTAAAGTCAAAACTCTCTGTTTTGTCAAGACAGGCCTTTAGCAACTGGCCTGATTTACCTTTCCGTATTGTCTCTGACATTCTCCGTACCCTGTCTCACTGAATTTCCCTTTTTAAAATCTGCCACCCCCTCTGCCAAATACCCCTTCTTTCTTACCTGGTAACCATCTAGTCATTCAAAACACAAGTTCCAGTATTTTCCCATTTCTGCAGTCTTTCCCCCTTGGCCTTCTTTCCCCCAACAAAATTAATGGTTCCTCATAGATTCGTATTACTGTTTCTTTTAAATCTATCATTTTCTTTTTTCTATTATAGATTATATACATATATGTTTTACTTACTTTATGTGTATTATGTGCTAACTTCTGTGTTAAGCGTCATGTGAATTTTTTCATTTAAGCTTCATAAAACTTCGAAGCCATTATCATCATTCTTATCATTTAGAGGAAAGGAACCTGAGGTTCAGAGAAGTCAAAATCTGAGGTCACTTAGCTTCATCAGTCATTGGGATGAATGTTTGAGCCTAGATCTTCTTGGGAATCCATCATCTTCATGGTAATGTCACATGAGTATGTTCTCCCTGAAATGTAATGGTTTCAAGCACACAGACTCTTCTTGCTTCTCTGCCCTTAGCTGCGAATAGGATCTGTTCACCATGAGGGTATATAAAGAGTATAAAGAGGTATGATGTCTCTTCATGTCTCTGTCTCTTTCTATCTTTGATAATCGCTCTTTCTCTTTCTTTCTCTCTCTCCTTTCCTCCCTCCCTCCCGTGTTCCCCCATCAAACTTCTGTGTTCTTCCTCTTTTTATCTCCCTCTCTCTCCCTTAGTCATTTCCAAGTCCCATAGTACAGCACACACTCTTAGAAACTTGTGAGATTTATTCCTTTAAAAGAAACATAGAAATCAAGTTTTACAAGTAAATTTGTTTTGACAGATGGGCAGGAGGAAACCTGCCTCTGTTTGGGAAGGGATTATGTCGGAGGGACAGAGCAGGAGCTACAAAAGGGGAAATATAGATGCCAGAGCTAGAATGAGCCTATCGCCAACTGGATAATAATCATGTCATTTATTACCTTATTGTCCAAACTGTGTCTTTTGAGTTTCCTGATGGTTAATCCAAGAAATCTCTTTTCAGTGCTCAGGTGGTAAATTATTTATCCACCTTTCTTCCTCTTTCATTAACTTTATCTTCCTATAGGAATGCAGCAGTTGTAGCGATCTGCCCCAGACAGAGCTCTGTAAGCAGAACCAGGTGCAGTTAACTCTGAGCACTCCCAGAGATTTCCCATTACAGCAATCAGTTCTAGGGAGGCTATGTCAAGGGTAGGGAAGAGTCCAAGCTTTCTAACCAGGTTGTGTAGATTCAATCCCCGGTTCTGCCTGTTACAAACCAGAGGCTCCTGGGTGAGTTATTTCACCTCACTTGGCCTCAGTTTCCTCATCTGTAAAGAGGGGATGAAAATAATACCTATCCATTTCATAAGGCTATGAGAATGGTATGTGCTGTGTATGTGCAACACTTAGAGGACTTCGTGGCTCATTGAAACACTTTATCAATGTTAGTTTTTGTTGTAATTGTTATTGGTAAATGGAGTAAATGTTGGTGAGAGGGTTTAGTTAAAAGGGAAGGGATTCTTTGAAAAAAGTCCATTTATTTTCATTGAACCTCCTTGGTTTTGCCTCATGAAACATTTCTTGACTAGTGTTTGGCCTAGTGGTAAGTATTCAAAATAAAATGAGATCAAGATTAAATAAGTAAATAGATGAATAAATAAATATAGGTGGAGACTGTCCCATCACTCAGAGATTTACATCTTCCTCAAGAAGTGGAACACATTAACAGGAAACTCTAATAAGATGTGTTACCTGTTTGGATAGACTAATGTCTAATCCCAAACTACACAGAGGAGGATGAATAAGGTTGGAGTTGGTGAACTGAAATAACAATGGGATTTCAGAGTGAGATCAAGACATGAGCCTAAAAAAGTGAGTGGCAGATAGCATAGCAGAGGGTTTGGCAGATGAGGCAGGTAAATAGTGGGTCAAATCATGGATGGAATGCCAACATTAGATTCACCCATAGTTTGTTCCATGAAAAGGTCTCAAAGGAACTCACAGCTCTTATCTCAAGTAATCAAAGAATTCTCTTGACAAACGGTAAATTATTCAGTGGCTGTAATTAATGGGTGATACTTTACCCCAAGAGGGAAGTCCATTCCTTTCTTGGAACTGGCTTGGACTTGGACAGATTATTCTGGGTATTCTGGTCATCTAGTGCCACATGACAAATAAGACACTTGGGATCTCAACTAGTGGTACAGAGGAAACGCACAGAAAGCGATTGTGGTAGTCCAGGTGCTCCAAGAAGCAGATGCCAAAACAAGATTAAATTGGAAAAAATGTATTAAGAGAAATGCTTATGAAATAGAATGGTAAGGAAGTCAGAAAAAAAGCTATCAGTTGTAAATAGGATCTCAGGGAATGAGAGAGGGCAGGAAGGAAGAAAGGAGGGAGGGAGTGAGGAAGGGAGGAAGCAGGGGAGGAAGTATCTTAGACTGGTTCTAAGTTCTAGGGAGAGTTTCAACAAAGTCTTGGGGAGATCTCAAGTCAAGGTTTCCCATGGGGGAGAATCATGTCTACTAGGAATAGGTTTGCCTTCGTATCCCTGCTGGATTCAGTCATTGACTAGAAGTAGCCCCTGGGAGGGGTGACCTTGGAGCAAACATAACAGTGCATTTCACAACTCAGCAGTTTATATCCATGGTGGATCATACTCTCTTGGCTCAACATCTAAAAAGCTCATTTCCATGGCCACAACAATGGTCATTAAAAACAGTGACTAAAAAGTTGTCTACTGTAGCTAGTTCCCCAGAGAGGCTCAAAGATCACCCAAAGCATGAGTAAAAGTCTATTTTATACCCAGAGAGAAGGCGGGGAAATAATATAAACTGGATAACACCATCTAGTCTCACTGTACCTTCATGTTACACATGAAGTTGGTAAGTTTCTTGCTCAAGGTTCCACCCTGCTTATTATTGAAGGAGGAGTTTTAGTATTCAGGACTCTTAAATTTTATTTATTTCTATATTCTACATTTGATGGTGACTTGATTATTGTCATCCCTGGGTAAGCATTTATTCCTCCCAGCATAGCCAGGGGTTGTTGTTATTTGTTTTCCACCTATCAACACTGCCACCAAAAATATAAATGATTAAAAACCAAGCTGATGATGTTGCCTTTTAGAACTCTTTGAGGGTTTCTGAACAATCAGGAAACTTTAGCCTGTATTTTCAGAATATGCTGTCAGGGAAGGTCATCTGAATCATATCCATCAAATGTTGAGGATGACTCACCATCAAACAAATCTCACTTTTAAAAACTTGTCTTTATAAATACATGAGAAGAAATCACTTCTCTTTCTTTTGAGAGGGTTCTTCATTTCCTCTACCCACCCCTCTGGCCCTCACTCTGAGCCCCTCACACACGAGAGTCTATAGAAGAGGCACACACCTCCTTGGTGCCTACATCTTGACTGGCTTGAGGCATTGGGATCCCCAAGAACATCTGCCCTCCCCTGATTTTGTTCTTTTCTGACCCTATTCAGGGCTGACTCACTAAAGCCTGAAGGCTTTGCCCCTTCAGGGTTACGGCCTGTGGAGACAGAAAAGAGCTGTTTGCTGGAACAGTGGGTAATTAAAGATATATATGCAGCCCAAAGATTGACTATTGCACAGAAGAGGTCTTCAGTACATTTAGGCCAAAGAGTGAATGTTCCCAAAGAGAAACTTGGTCATCAGTAGGAACACTATCCTGGACAACTGCACTGGATGTACTTATTTCCACACTGTTCTCTGAGTGGATCCCTTATCTGAACATTTCCTTGGTGGCAGGAGGGTTTTGCAGAAACAACCCAGTTTACTTGTCCTTTGGTCTTCAGATAAACTTTGTTCAGCTTCACCAGAAAAATTCATTTACTAGGTCCTAAAAGGAACTGCACCAAAGGTCGAATTATGGCCCCTCTTTGGCATATAATTTCAGGAATTAAAAAACAGATAAACATAGACAAAGGAATCCCTACCCCTCTTCTGGTGTAGAAATGACATACCTCTCTCATCTCATTTATCTTTTTTCAAAAAAAGTATATTCTTATAGAAAACATGGAAATACGAAAAGAAAAAGAAAGCCTGTAATTTTTTCCTAAGATTTTCACTGCCAGTATTTTAATATACATCCTCTCATACTTTTTGTGTGTGTGTGTTTGTGTGTGTGTCCATAACATATACATGCTTTCAATAAAATAGTCTGGAGCATATTTCCATATTAATGTACTTTTAGACTACTATTTTTAATGGTTGTGTAATATTTCCATACATAGATTATGATTAATTTGACCAATCTTCTACTGGATATATTGGTTGTTTCCTCTTTTTCAGGAAAAGTCCATTACTTTTCACTCAAATCCCTCCTTTTTCAATGAACCTTAATTTAACAAAATGGAAAAATGTTGTCTACTTTCCTCTAAATCAGAAGTTCTCAGTGAAGGGTGATTTTGCCTTCCAGGGGTCATTTAGCAATGCATGAAGATATTTGTGGTGGTTAAAACTAGTGGACTGCTCCTAGCATCTGGGACGTAGTGAACAGTGAGGTTGTTAAACATCTTACAATATGTAGGACAGCACCCTTATCTAAGAACCATCCAGTCTAAAACATCAGTTATACTGAGGTTGAGAGCCTGCTCTAAATATTGATTTGATTGTAGCTACAAATTCAAGTAAGCTGTTCATTGGAGGATCTCCATGCTAGTCCTCTACTTTATAGTTCTTTATCACTACATTTTCATTTCAATTTATCAAATACAAATAGAGCACAGCACTGGACACAGAAGTGACAAAGATGCAACTCCTTCTGTGCACTGAATCACACCTTGCATTGCAGAAGCTTTTTCTAGATCAGTGGAAACTGTGCTTTTCCTTGTCCATGTTGCTCTTAGCAACCAAACTCTCAGTCTTTATTCAATTACACAGTCTGCAGTCATGTGCTTTGGAGCTACATGGTCTGTCTTAGAGCCACACCATTCTCTATCTGACTTCCAGAATAATGCCAAGGCCTTGGCTTTACTTACTAGTCACTCTATTCCCCATCCCCATGTTGGACTTCATTTGTTCCTTTCCCCCTCTACAATGAACCCTACATACATTACAGAACCTAATTTCTTCCATCTCTTCTTTCTATAAATGTATCAATGACCACAAACATCCTTACTGCCTTGCCTTCTTCCACAAATGCAGAGCCCATTCTCCTGTCATTGTCTAATCCTTCCACATGTCTTGCATTGGAAACTTCTATGCCTCTTTTGAGTCACTGACCCAATGGTACAACGTTGACCTCTACCACATTTCTGAATGGCCAACATTAGAGCAATATTCTAAAACCACCTTTTATTTCCCCCCTTCCATGCTAGACTGGGCTTTGTCAACTTGGCTAAGGCTGAAGCTGTGTTTCTTGGGACACTCTTCCCATGTTATTTTGATCATTGTTAGTCTTGAATTGCCACAAAATCTGGAAGGCAGAGGGACAGAAGAAGGTATTACTACAGAAGGTCACCAGAGTTAGACATGTCGACAAAAAACAGGTGCAGAAGTAGTCAGCTAATTCTTGCCCAAGATTGCTAGTACTACTGACGAACAACTAGACCTACAGCAAACCGACAGAGCAGAATCTACACAGAGCCAAATACCATCTCAGGGACAGCAGTGATGCAGAACTCCCCACCAGCCCCACTGTGTGACCCCACTTAAGCAACAAGACTTGCTTCTAAGATTGCCCTGAGAGTTGCAAAATGCCTTCCTCTGCCAGTTCTTTGGTAAGTTTGTTTAGTTATTCTCTGACCCTCCAACTCCCTCCTTCTTCAGCGGCTCCCATGTTTGTATAGGAGATAATTTTTACAATAATTCCAGTGGTCATGTTTTCCTGAGTGAACCCTCACCTGTTCGATGAACCGTTACCAGCCTTCTTCTTTCAAGAGTGGTCTGCCCTCACTTCCCCTAAAACATCACCTCTCAATCACTCTAAACTTCTGCTGGTCTTCTCTTTCAATTGCCCTTATCAAAGTCACCATCTGCCTTCTCTTTGCTAAAATGCAGTTTTACTCTTAATGTGTATGATTGCAGTCTTTGACCCTAAGATCCTCTCATATTCTTAAAGTTCCCTTACTTTTGGCCTGCATTAAATTTACTCATTAAAAGCAGGCTTCCTCCCTCTTCGGATGCTTTTCATCTCCTTTCGGAAGTCTTCTTCCTCTAGAAGACCTTAGAGGTTGGTGTTCCCTGGCATCCTCCAACCTATTCTAGTGTGGCCTTGTTTCATCTCTACTCAACAATTTTTCTATTTCTTTTCCTGAAATAATCTTTTCCTCTCCTAAGAATTCAATTACCACTTATTTGCTGATTATTCCTGAAGCTATGCCTCTAGCTCAAGCATAAACCTTCCATACCCCACTGATAGAACAGCTCCATCTGGATAATCTTGGCAGAGCCTAATTTTCTAAGCTCTACTGGGGAGGTAAGCTCATTCTAGATCCCTGTTGGAATGCAACATGGTTAATTCACGATAAGGTAACAATGTGTTGACCTTTAGGCACAATCACACCCCCACTCCTGACCCTAGGTCACCTGGAAGAATCTACTTCTGTCACAAATGGCCTTAGGGCCTCCCTGGTGGTGCAAGGGTTTAAGTCTCAGCACTATGAAGCTATCCGCAGCCACTGCAGCCGAAGTCCGATCCCTGGTCAGGGAGCTTCCCACATGGCGCAGCAGACCTCTCCTACCTCAACTGCTGCTCCCCTCAGCAGTGTATTCCAGTCAATCTGCCTGTTCTTTTCCCCACTCTGTCTCTGGTGAATCCTCTCACCACCCTCACACCTCTGGCCTACACCCCACCTCTTGTATGCATAAATAAATATATAAATCTTTTTTAAAAAAAGACCAATTCTATTAAAAAAAAATGGCCTTGGGCAAACTTCTTAAATTTGCTGGTTTTAATTTCCATGTCTTTAAAATGGAGATAATGATGATACACCTCATTAGGGGAGTGTGCCTGGTGTAGGGTAAATGCTATAAAATTATTTGTTGTTGTGATAATAATACCATCATAGTAACAACTATTATGATGAACTTATTATAACTTCAAATTACATTGCTCTTTATGTCCACAACTGTTGCCTTGGTTTAGATCATTGTTATTCTTTTTTTTTTTTTTTAAATGTTTTTGTTCTTGTAATTTTTTTTTCAATATTTATTTATGCACACAAGCTGGGGTACAGGCCAGAGGCATGGGGTGGCGAGAGGGTTCACCAGAGACAGAGAGGGGAGCAGAACAGGCAGGTTGACAGAAATACACTGCTGAGGGGAGCAGTGGGTGAGGCAGGAGAGGTCTGCCCCGCCATGTGCGAATCTCCCTGGCTGGGCATCGAACTTGCATCGCCACTGCCAACAGTTCCACAGCACAGTGCTTAACTGCTGTGCCACCAGGGAGGCCCAAGATCATTGTTGTTCTTAACTCTTGCCTTTTACATGATCTGAACACCTGTTTTACACCCATAAATCCTTCCACTGTGTCGCCAGAGCAAGTCCCCTAAAATGAATATTTTCCATATGAAGCTGTCAATGTCTTCATAGAATAAGGTTCACCATCTTGTTCTTCCTTATATAATCCTCCATGTTCCATCCACCCCCTTCTCTCCACTCTTTCCCTCCCTATGTATATCTTCTGCATAGTCTGCGGGCACTCGCTGTTCTGTATCTTTATTAAAGACACCTCCTCTTACTGCACTATCCCATTATCACTCTCCCAGTTTCAATAAACAGATTCTGAATTGAAGTTTGGTTTAACAGTTTCCCCTCTGAAAAACTTTCCTTTAAACTCAACCCACCCCCTTTGGACCTGTCACAGTCACCCCTTCTTATATGTTCCCAGATCTTCAGTATATAATTTTAATAAAAATAATAGTTTGTATTAGACTGTGAGCTCTTCTAGGAAAAGGACAGTGTCTCATTGAGCCCTATTTCTCCAGTGCAACTCAGTGCCTCAATAAATGTTTGGTAATGAATGTATTATTAAATGAAAACTCTTTGGAACTTCAGGCAAAGTGTGGGGTGCCTTCAGTTACTGCTATCTAGTTCTCATAGTAGGACTAAAGTGGGGCAAGGAAACTCCCCTTCATAATAATGCTCAGTGGACTTTATTTCAATACCACATGACCAGTAAGATCTTACTCTTTTCCCACTATCCAAATTTAGTACTTCCCAGTTTTCAGTATTTGTCTCATTAATTCTCATGGGAAATTTTCTGGAAGTGCCCCCATGTAACTACACAGGCAGTCCACTTTCTACAACAAAATCCACATGGCTATTTAGTTTTTGCTTATTGATTTTCCACTGGTAATAGCACTGACAACTGGGCCTTTCCAAAAATAAGTATCAGGTGTTGTATCATTGACATCTAACACAATATTAGTTTTTGATTTCCATCATAATGATTTGGTAATACGTGTAACAGTATAAAAAGTTTGCCACCAAAAATTTTGAAACCCTCTATCAGCGCACATTTTTATTTTTCTTGTGGAAAGAACTTTTGAGTTCTATTCTCTTGCTAACTTTCAAATATACAAATATACTATCATTAAATATGGTCTCTAAGCTGTGCATTACATCCCCATGCTTAGCTCTTACAGCTGCAAGGTGTACCTTTGGGCCACCTTCGCCTATATCACCCACCCCTCAACACCCACCTCTGGCAACTGTATCTATGGGGTGTTGTTTTGCTCATTTTAAAAAAGATTTTACATATAAGTGATGTCATACAGTATTTGTATTTCTCTGTTTGACTTATTTCATTTAGTATAATACCCTCAAGATCTATTGATCTCTTCATGTTGTCACAAAAGTTTTCTCTCTTTATTACAGCTAAATAATATTTCACTATTTATGAATATATACATATGAGCCATTTAGGTTGTTTCCAAGTCTTAGCTATTATAAATAATATTTCAATAAACATGGATGTATATCAATTATGTCTGTTACAAATTTTTATAAAAATTATTTTTAGTCCATGATTCTATATTGAGACAAAATAGCACTAAGTATGAGGGAGAAAAAAAGCAATTTTAAACATTGGGGGAAGAAAACAGTGTGGGTTAAGGTTCTCAGAGATCAGCTAAAATATTAGTCCTTTTTCCCACCTCCAGGCCTGCCTCTCTCCTTCTGGTTATAATTGCCACCCACTTGCCCAGTCCAGGTTTGATCTAATTATGGCTCCTTCCCAACTCTCAGCCCCTTGAAGACCAAGTCCCAAGCAAAGTAAGCAAGGAAAACCGTCTTCATAGTCTAGGTGAGTGTAAGAGTGCAGCATCCTGGAATCTGATGAAAGAGTCTAAAAACATAATTTGCAAACCTCATGGTGATTCTCAGTTAAGATATTCTGTTCCCAGATGGCCTTGCTAGTAAAACAAGCAGGTTCCCTGGAGATGGTGTGGGAGATGGAATGATGTCTTCACAAAAAGCAATGGAACTTGAGGACTCTTATTGTATAAAAGCTAAATTGCAGAGAAAGATCCTGGCAGGATGTGGAGTGGGCAGGGGGATCATAAAATGTGAACAGATCAGAATTGATTAGGATTAGAATCAGATTACATGGCAATTTTCAACATAGAATGACTTTGGTGCCTGGACAGTAAATGCAAATATCTCAAAGTCTATGGTGTTACCTGTTATTTCTTATTACTTGTTATATCTCCAGGTTAGGGGTGATTGTGTTAGTGACAGCTAACATTTTGGGAGACATTTTGGGAGCACGATATGTGTCAGATAACATACTTAGAAGCCCTATCTCCTTTGATACTTGTTACAATTTTATAAGGTAGGGTTCTGATTATTCCCACTTTAAAGATGAGGAAACTAAAGCAACAATCATTTACAGAACTTGCTCAGGTCATACAGAAAGGCAGCAGGAAAACCAAGTTATAAACCCAGGGCATTTGATGCCTAATTCAGCAGCTCTCAAGTACTGAGGTCTACTGTAAATTGAAACTGGAGCCCAGTGCTGAAATAAAAGCCCTCCTAGAAAGCTTAGCCAATCCCTCCTCTGGCCCCTTTATAATTAGAGGTGAGCTGTGGCCATGACATGTGCTTTCTTTCATTAACCATCAATACACAGCAGCAAATCCTTGTCCCTTCAAACAAAAGAAGTTAAAAGAGGCCTTCAGTCTCTTCCCAGCTTTCTGTCCTCCTCACTCTCGTTTTTGCTGGCTTTCCAAAATTTTGAGCTCTGCCTCAACTCTCTCTCACTTTCTTTAGTGCTGAGGATGAGGGCAGATTATTCCATTTTGCTCAGGTCTTTCCTGGTTTTAGCTGAAAATCCTTGGTCCAGGAAACTCCTCTGTCCAGAGCAAACGAGAATAATTTGCCACTATAAGAATAAATGGCCAGGGGCCTCCCTGGTGGCGCAGCGGTTGAGCACTGCGCTGTGGAGCTGTCGGCAGCTCGTGATGCGAGTTCTACACCCAGCCGGGGAGAATCCCACGTGGTGCGGCAGACCTCTCCTGCCTCGCCCTCAGCAGTGTATTTCTGATCTGCCTGTTCTGCTCCCTGCTCCGTCTCTGGTGAGCCCTCTCGCCGCCCCACGCCTCTAGCCTATACCCCAGCTTGTATAAATAAATAAATCTTTAAAAAAAAGAAGAAGAAGAAGAAATGGCCAAAACTGAGGTCAGAATCTTTGTCGAAATTCCAAGCGAGACTATTTGATCTACTTGGAGTCCTAAGGATGCCATAAGAGCTCAAGCATTTGGTTGCCTACCCCCATGGGTGATTTCCTAGAGAAAAACCCATCTCAGTAGACATCTACTTAGAACGGAACACCTAGAAAAACAAAAACAATGAAGCATTAAAGAGCACTGGAGTGTACATGAGATCAACAAGTACATTAATTTTTACCTGAGTAACTTTTTCAAAATACAACTGCCTGGGTTCTACCACACCGACTTAATCAGAATCTCTTGGATAAAAATAATCTCTGGGTGGGTCATCCTAGCTGCATAATTTGCCTCAGGTCATTCTGCATTTAAAGATGTTGTTGGGACTAGAACCCAGGGTTCTTCCCAGTAATGGCTTGTTTGTAGCAATGGAGCCAAACCTACATCCACAAGAGCCAGGATCTAGGTAAAGCAGAGGGCTAGGAAGTTTCTATGTATTCTTGCAAAGGGAACATGAAGCGGAAAATGCAAATATTCTGGGGATGCAAAATTGCTCCAGGAAGGAGATGAATTTTCCTAGATTTTATTATCAAAATGCTTGAAGCTTTAATGGCTTTCCTGGGTCTATATAGTCTGTTCTCTGAGCTCAAACCAACCAGCTATAGCAAAGGAGTGAAGGGCTCTGGAGATTTTTGGCTCCCTTCATAGAAGCACAATCGCTGCGGTTGTTGGGGCAATGACTGTTAGAGTGATCTTAGAAATTCTTCCCTTCCAGTTCCCAATTGCTCTGTACTACCTCTTAAACAACCTTTAAATTTAAGAAATTGGACTTGAATACATAGATTTGGTTTAATCATAACCATCATTCTTATCCTTGCTCTAAATATGGCCTTCTTTTACTTGTTACCTTAGTTGTTTTTCACAATGTAACCCTCTGTGAACCCACCACCCAACACAAGCACCAGGAACTTGGCAATATCCTACACTACCCACCAGTCCTGCCCCTCCCATCTCCACCTCCCCCCCCAACCCCACCTAACATAGTTGCCAACCTGAATTTTGTGTTCATTATTCTTTTGCTTTATTTCACGTGGTTTTAGTTCATCTGCATTTATCTATCAGATATTCCTTCTAGCATTTTAAAAAAGTTAGTTAAAGGACTCCCTGGAGAACTATGGGTTAAGTCTCATCACTATCACTGCTCTGCCTGAGTTCAATCCCCAGCCAGGGAACTAACCCGCATGGCACCTAAGACCTCTCTTGTCTTGCTCACAGGTCCCCTCAGCAGTGTATTTCAGTCACTCTGCCTGTTCTGCTCCCCATTCTGTCTCTGGTGAATCCTCTCACACACACACACCCAACACCTTTGGCCTACACCCCTGTTCTTCTACACAAAAAATAAAATAAACATTTATTTTAAATATTAAAAATTTTTTTTAAACTTTATGAAAGTGTATATTATAATGTTTATAATCTCTGAACTTACTATTTTTACTTAAAATTATTTTGCTAAAGGGAAAAGGATAACTTCAATGCAGAGAACCCTGGCAAACAACATATTAATCAATGGATCAAAGTAAACTTCATCAGCAGTGGAACAAATCAAAATCATGTGTTTGATAGGATGCAGTAAAAGGACACAGCATTACTTCTGGGATATTCTTGCCAACTATGCATAACCTCAATCTAATCATGAAAAAAACAACATCAGACAAACTCACATTGAGGGACATTCTGTGAAATAAATCTGCTGTAATGTTCTAAAGTGTAAAGGTTGTGAAAATCAAGGAAAAAATGAAGAACTGTTCCAGATGAAAAAGACTAAAAAGACATGACAGTAAATGCAATGTGTGATTTTGAATAAGACTCTTTTGCTCTAAAAAGATATTTTGGAACAATTGACATAACTTGTGTGAGATTTGAAGATTACATGGTGACCAAACATTAATGTAATCTGATTTTGGTGGTCATATTGTTTGTATGTGAAAGAATACCCTTCTATATAGAAAATATATCCTTAAATATTCACAGGTAGATTATCAGATTTGTTACTATTCTCAAGGGAGTCAGAAATATAAAATTATTTAGACTATACTTAAAACTTCTCAGTGAGTTTGAATTACCGTCTAAACAAAATAAAATAAACAAACACAAAATGTATATAATTAAGTCATCCAGACTTTTGCATATCATTGTATTTCATATATTTTGACCACTGAATAATATTTGACAACAGTTCATTTATTCATTTCCTCATTGGATGGAAATTGGAGTTTTTCCATTTTTTACTATAAACATGTCTCCTCATTTACATTCAAAAAAGTTTATCTTCATTATTTACCTAGGAGTTAGAGTGCTGAGTGCTAGATCACAGGGTATATTAGATTTCTGTTGCTGCTGTAATGATTTACCACAAATTTAGTGGCTTAAAATAGCATAAATTTATTCTTGCATCATACTGGATGTCATAAATGCAAAAGGATTCTTTGGGATGAAACCGACACATCAGCAAGGTAGCTCTGATAAATCCTATTAAAAACAAAATTGTTTAACCTTTAATCCAGGATTTTTAAAATATACTTAAGTAACTCTGAAGTTCTCCCCACTTAATACCTCGCAGATCCTGTGGTGCACTTTACGGTGGAAATTCTGTCTCAGGGCCTTTAACTGCCCAAGGCTGTCCCAGATTCTGGGTCTCAGATGGAGAACCCTGCTCAAAAGACCCTATTTATGTGAATTTACCCTTAGGTAGAGTCCTATGAAGAGACAACCACATGTAGTTTCATCTTAGCCTTTTGTAACATGAGAAGAAACACCTTTTCCCATCAATTCCCTCATTTCCTGTTAGAATTTACTACTGTATTAAAAAAAAATACCAGATCATTTGATAAAGAAAATGCAAATCTAGCTTTTGGCCATGTGAGCATGCTCACGCACTAATAAGGCATGAATGGAGAGTGTTGTTAAAACTACAGTGACCAAGTATGTTAAAGTTCTCTTGTTCACATTATAACACAAAGGAAAAAGCAGCAGGGCATTTCTGATAGCATTTCCACATTGTCTGCCCTGTTGTGCAAGATTTCCATGAAATGTACACAGGTGGTTATTTCAGCTTTTCAGGCTGAGAAGTGAACTCTTTGGAGCATGCTACACAGGGTCATGCTTTGGTATCACTCTTTGAGTTGACTCTTGAGGGGAGATTCTCACTCTTTGGAAAAAGCACTGTCAGGAAAAGTCAACTAGCACCATTTCTGGCCCCAGGTAAGAGCAAGTCAGCAGGAGGGAGTGTAGAGAACTTCCCAGGATCCTAATACAGTTGGCTAAACTTCAGCAATGCAAAGTACAGAGATCTTGTAATAAAGGAGTTCTCGAAGTGATCCCCAGACCAATTGGAGCAACACGACCAGGGAACTCAGTAGATATTTTTGAAATTCTGAGTAATTCTGATGCACATTAGACTTTGCAAAGCACAGCTCTAACCTCCAGAAGAACCTCCAGTCACCATCCCCATCTAAGAAGAAGGTCCAAGAAATAAAATCTTATATCCTAGGGCAGCCTCTTGGGAGATTAGTTCTAGATTCCTTTAAATCCAGGTTTAGGGTCGCAGCATTTAGCCCCATATTAAACAATACCGTGTTAGAAGAAATATGAATTTTGTCGTGAAAGACTCAGAGATGCAACTTCTCCAATTTAAAAAAGAAGAAGGATGAGAAGGTGTGGAGATAGAGGAAGAAGAGAAAGAAGAGGAGGAAAAGAAGGGAAAGAATATTCTGAACTTCCTGATGAAAATTATTCACTTGTGTAACTGGTACATGAAACAAAAGTAATAATAATAATAATAATAATAATAATAATAATAATAATAATATAACAACAGAGGAAACAACTATGTTGGATCTAATATTCACATCCACTAGAAAGTGGGCCTATGTAACTATCTAGTCCTGGTATCTATACTGTGATTCATTCCTTAGAAGTTGAAGAGCCTTCCAGACAAGAATTGACTCCCATTTCCTCAGGTCAAACACACGTGGGCATAGGTCTCAATATGGCGGTTTACATGTCAGGGAAGGTGGAGGAAACATTTGGAGCAAAATTGTAAAGAAGGGTGGGTAGACACTATAAATGCAGGAGTCCAGCCTAGTGAACTGTACTGTGTCACAGGGTCCAGGATTGAAGGGGAAGAGGAGTCCAAAAGCATCCAAGGAGTTGACTCTTAAATCTCTTCTACTGCTTATTTGATGGTGTGGGCTATCCTTGAGGATAAAAGGGGCTACGTGCAATATTTAAGAGCTGCCTAACTTCTGAGGCCTAGAAAATTCTACTAGGGGGCCTCTGCTCAATTAATTAAGAAAGGAAGAAAGAAAGGAAGAAGGAAGAAAGTTGGCCAAAATATTGCCAAACTGCCCTGGATTCTCAGGAACATAAACAATGAGCAAATAGATAATAGGAAACAACACAAGCCTGTGGGAGCAAGGCCATTCAGAGTGGCAAAAGTCAGAAAAAAGGAGCGTGGCTGTGCAGGAGTGTGGGACAGAACTGCGCAGGGAGCACAAAGCAGTTGAAGCCGATGATGAGTGTTATTCTGGACTAAATTGTTAGCGTGAGTAAGCACCCTTCTTTAATGAACTTCCATTTGCCCACAAAGTTTTGTGTTCATTTTCCCTTAAATATACCGTGTTCCTGGTTCTCTTTAAGGTGTACTGGGAAATGACATCACACAGGGTCTTTTGCTGTTCCACACAAATTTCACTAATGTTTGCAAAGGAACAGACAAAACCAAAATAAAACAAACCCTGGAAATATGACTGCAGAGTAGAGATTACAAGAAGGGGAGGATGGAGGATGGGAGCAAATGGGGGGCGGGGTGTGGATGCCCAATGAACTAGAATAGAGGATTATTGCTGTCTTGATGGTGGGTGTGGTATGGCACTATATACCTGAAGAGGGGTGATCCTATACCCTTAAATCATATCCAATGTTGTAAGCTAATGTCACCTCAATGAACATAATTTTAAAAATAAAGGCAAGGGCAAAATAGGGAAATTAAAAAAAAACATACTAGGAAAAGACATGGGCATTGAAATCAGACAGACATGGGTTTGAATTCTGATTCTGCCATTTGCCAGTTTATAATCTGGAATAAATAACATCTTTCTCTAAGCCTCAGTTTCTCATCTGTGGAATGGATAAACCAGCTTTCTGGGTCTGTTTTCAGGAGCTATAATAACACGAGTGATCACTTTTTGAGCACCTGCCAGGAGTTGCACATACATGATTATCTCAATCCATCTTTGTAACCACACATTAAGATAAATAGCTCTTCCCCTTTTTACAGATTAGGAAACAGCCCCAGATGGGTAAAGAAATTAGCCCAAGGTAAGAGGCAAAATCAGGATTTTCAAAGTCAGGTTGAATCTGTCCCAATAGCCATGCTGTTTCCACTACGTAGCTGTCTTTCACAATGTCAAGTATATAGTCTAAAAGGAGGTGTCTACAAGCTGAAGCTTTCTTTTTTCCCATCTTTCCTGCAATTCTCTTCCCTGTTCCCTGTTCCTTTCTGCCTTCTTCCAGACCACCCTTAGCAAGATTGATGATCCTTTGTCTTCCAGCAAGGGTGAGCACGTCACTTAGGAGCTGTCTTTCGATTCTCCATCTCCACCCCATCTACTGGGCCAGACAATGCACTGAAATCTTTTATGGCGATCTCTCTTTTCTCTAGTGCATGCCTCTTTCTTCCCCGTTAGCTGGAGACTTCTCATGCATGATTCTTATTATCTTCTGTGTTCTCCCCCCAGGGTCTCCCCGGTGCCTTGCTTGCCCTGGTCGAACTGAATTTGTTCAGCTCCTCCTCATGTTGTGTATTGAACACTGTGGGTAGGAGGACCTGGAGCCTCTCCAGGTGCCTGACTTAGAGAGAATGGTTCCTGTTCAGGGGCCTTGGAACCCCCCACCCCACCCATGGTTCTCTGTTTTTTCTGCCCAGAGGCCACAGGGACAGATCCCCTCGCTTGTTCTCTGCCTCACAGGATTCACTGCTCAGACATTCCCACTAATAAATAACCACCTAGATGATTGTGACTGGTAGCTAATTGACTGTGTAACACAGGCTACCAGCCTCTGGGGCAGCACAGCGTGCCGCTTGTAATTAATCACCCTCATCCCGGTCTGACTACCCAGCTATGTCAAATCACAGAACAATTAGGCATTTTGGAGTGGGTTTCCCTGCCTGCATTGGGGAGGCAGAAAATATCCTGTGAATGTGGCTTTCTGTAGGTTTCCAGAATTACATTGATTTTATGGGAAATCAACACTGTGTCAGGCCCTGTGGAAAATGCTGTAGGAGTTGGCAAGACGACAAAGAAATAATCTGTGCCCTCCAGGACCACATAACTAAGTTGAGGATATAGACAAAATTAGAGTAAAGATAATCTGATAGATGTTGTAGGAGAGGTACAAAAGCATTCCTATGAGATAAAGGGTGCATTCTGCTTGAAAAAGGGGAAATGAGCAACATGAAGGACAGAATCCCAATGTTGTACAGGGGCCACTTAGAGTCACCCATGAAAACAATTCAAAAATATAGATTCCTGGGCATCCCGGGTGGCAAGGGCATTAGGTCACATCAGTGTGAAGCTATCAGCAGCCACTGCAGCATGAGTTTGATCCCTGGTCAGGGAGCTTCCCACATGGTGCAGCAGATCTCTCCTGCCTCACCCGCTGCTCCCCTCAGCAGTGTACTTCAGTGGATCTGCCTGTTCTGCTCCCCACTCTGTCTCTGGTGAATCCTCTCACCCCCTCCACCCCACACCTCTGGCCTACACCCCAGCTCTTGTATACATAAAAGAAATTTTTAAAAATTCCTAGAATAAAAAAGACTCCTAAACCCTAACCAACACCTAGCAAATCGGTTTCTGAGAGATGAGGTCGAATAAAATCTCTCTCTAGGTTTTTGAGAAATCCCAATATCAAACATTACTGAGGAAAATACCTACCCCCTATTCTATCCCCTCAAATCTTGGACCTGCTCCTGTAACGGTGGGTCACAAAAGCTCCTTGAGCCCAATAATCCATCCTTCCTAGTCTGTCCTTGCCATAGCTTACAGTAGCAAGGATGATTATCCATTAAGCTGAGTTACTTTGGAGCTGAAAGTCAGGAGTTTGAGTTGACTAGCTGAGTGTGCGGGACCCGGATGATCAGCCAGATTCTGAGGCTAAGGGTGCCATCCAGGAGCAATGCACAGTGAGGAAGAGGGGAATTGCTTCTTGCCCCAAACACTTTCATTTCCAGTCCCAGTCTTTATGAGAAATTAACACTTTTTGATTAAATTTTTATGAGAATCTCTGTTTCCTTATAAAATAACACCATTAACTAAAATTTACTTGCTTATGTTCCCCTTTCTTATAAGCAATAACGTTTACAGGAGAGAGAACCTTAAAACTGGAGAGGCTTCTGCTATTCCAACCTTCCTCCTGATGTAGGAACATTCCTCTCTATTCCACTCTATGTGAATTTGCTTAGTACCATGTTTGGCAAAGAAGATTCTCCAAACAAAAATCACCTCACATCCTCTGAGATCAGAAACGCAGTATCTCAACTTTGGAGACTCTCCTAGCAAGTCCTCTTAAGACTGGACTGAAATCTTCCTTCCTTTCAATTTTTACTGTTGGATTTCCTCTCTGAAACAATCAGACTAATGCATTCCCTTTTCGCTGTCATTGTAAATGAGAGTTTTAAGAAGGCTCTGTGTAGCCCCTTCCCTATCTTTTCTTTGAGTTGAATATTTTGGTTTACTCAACAGTTTCTTCCCTTCCTCTACTTCAGACCCTTCATTATTCTGGTCCCTTTCGAATTGGTTAATCCAATTTGCCAATAAAATATAATGTAAAGTATAATGTAAAATATAATGTAAAGTATAATGTCTAAAATTAGGCAGGGATTCTAAGTATGTCACAATAATGCTTGTGTGTTTTATTGCTTTGGGAAGATAAATTCTCAGATCCCAATGTTGGAATAATACTTTCAAGTTTCCTTCGCCTTAAGTGACAATACTGTGAGGCATGCCTTCTTGTTCCATTTTTCAGATTGAGGGTTATATATCTTTCCAAAGTCATACGTAACTTGGTTTTTAACCATTGAACTGTTTTTCACAGAGTCAAACCCCCAGTACCTTAGGATCTGACTGTATTTATAGACAGAGACTTTTAAAGAGGTGATTAAATAATGCAGTTATATAGGCCTTAACTCAATAGGATGGGTGTCTTTATGAAACGAGGTTAGGACTAGGTACCCAGAGGGAAGAAACACACCATATGAAGACAGAGAGAAGACAGTCATCTACAAGCCAAGAAGAGATGCTTCAGGAGAAACCAGTCCTGCTGACACTTTGAACATGGACTTGTGGCATCCAGTATTACATGAGTAAAATAGCTGTTGTTAACCAAGTCTGCCTGTGGCACTCTGCTATTGCAGACCTAGCAAACTAATGCACAGCCCTTGAATCGCATCCTTGGATTTCAATCACCTTGCCTTCTCTACTAAAGTCTCCTGCCCACATTTCCTTTTTCAACTTTCCTCTTCCCAGAGCTGATTGAAGGCATGAAAAATGCCCAGCTGGAAACTATCCTGGCAAGGTCTCTTACTATTACAAAAAAATTAAAAACAGACTCTGACTACTGATAGAGACCCAGGCAAACCCAGACAGGAGACAGGGTGACCTGGAGGGTGAACCGGACTCTTGGGGTTTGGAGCCATTTGGGTCTCCATGAGGAAATGTACTCAAACAGAGCAGCAGCACCAAGTCCTAAAACATCTAGCTCACGGGCATGAGATCAGGTAGGCCTCTGGTCCTCAGTAGGGGGAGGAGACACAGTGATGTGGTTAAAATTGTCAGCTCTGGAGTCAGGAGTTTTGCATTTGACCCTTGGCTCCACCATTTGAGATAGTGCCTGTTTGGGGGAGGAGGACACTCAGGTTTTTCCCATATGAAATGGGGAGTATCTATCCTGTAGGCTTGTTGTTTGACATGAGTAATGTACATGAAGTACTTAGGACACGGCCTAACACGAGTTTTAACTTAAACACATATATGAGCTCCTTGTGTGCCAGTGCCGAAGAACTCACTCACTCTTCCTGTGTGCTCAAGGTGGGTGTAATTGTTTTCTCTCCTTTATAGGATCAAAAAATGAGCCACAGGGCAGGTAATTGATTTACTGAAGATAAGGGGCAGAGTTGAAACACAAACCTGGAAGTGTTAATTCTGGAGTCTCTCCTCTAAACTACTATATATTCAGCATTCAGGAAAACTTTCTTATTGTTATTATTGTGTAACCTTGAGCAAGTTCTTTGTCTCTAGGCTTCAGTTTCCTCATCTGTAAGTTGGGGATAGCACCAATAAATGTTGTGAAATAATGCACGTAACACTGTATGTGGAATACATACATACAAACATATATACGTAGTAGGAAGCACTCAAAATGTTTCTCTCATTTTCTGTTCCCTCACAACTCTACACTTCCTTAAATTTCTATCCTTATAAGAACATCCCTAGTCCCAGGAGGCAGACACTTATGTAGCATAAAACCTGACACCAGTTTTTCTGTCGCTTACAACTTTATGGTCCCGATGCTGTATTGTCTGCTCTCTAGTCCCCTGGACACTGCTTCAGTTTCAGGGGGTGCTAAATATTCCACCTTTCTCCAAGGCTAAAATGCCCCCTAGGTCTATTCTGGTGGAAAGACGCCCTTCAAGTTCTAAAGGGTGTGCCTTCCCATTTACTGCATCTCTGTGTAGATGGACACTTCTGAAATGACTGGAAAGCTCTTTAAAAACACTCTCAATTCTCACGTGTCTGCTCGGTTTTCTTACCCTGTGGACACACCCAACTCTTTCAAAGTGATTTTTAATGTGGGCAGTTTACAGAGGACCCCAGAGTCATCTGCTGCCGCTTTCATGGCTCTTCAGGCCTTCATGAGATGGTTTAGACATGAAAACAATGTGCTAGTCATACCATTTGTTCTAGATTTGTTAGTGTCATCTGGTCTGAGAAGAAAAAGGGCTAGGTTTAGAGCTGGGGCACGAGTGTGTCACCCTTACAAATGAACTTGGAGATGGGCTGCCTCATTTCACTGCCTAACTCCTGTCTCCATGCAATCAAGTAGCTGGAAGACCAGGATTCTAGGTCCCTCATTACTCTTACAAGTTCAGTGATGATTTAAATCAGGAGTCAGCAAACTTTTCCTAGTAAGGGCCAGATTGCACATTTTTTACGGTGTGTGGTATATGATCTGTGTGTCATGTACTCCACTGTCATCACAAGAGTAGCCCTAGGCAATATTTAAAAGGATAGGCATGGGTGTGTTCCAATAAAGCTTTATTTGCAAAAACAGGCAGCAGGATGGGCCTGGGTAGCTGACTTCTTATTGACATCATAGTGAAAAGCTTCTTCATTGCAGAAAGTTTAGGGCAGGAAGGACATGAATAACATATTATAATGGCCAAAAACAAGGATGCTGAAGTACTCTGCCTGAATTAGGGTTATAGGACCTTAAGTGGCTTAATTTCTTCAAATACTAGTTTCTCCATCTCTAAAGTAAGAATCATTATAGTAAGTTTCTCATAGTGCTAATGGGAGACTCCAATGAGATGATCTAGGTAAGAACTAGAATCCTGATACAAGCCCTGTGTGTGTGTTAGTTGTAAGAGGGAGGCCAGGAAGCCTGCAGTCCAGCCTTGCTACTTACTTAATGACCGTGAAGTCATTTGGAAGCCCATGGAAGTCATTTAACCTCTCCATGCCTCTGCTTCATCTGCACATGCAGTGCTGGTCTTACAGGATATTGTCTTAGTTCAGGCTACTACAACAAATGTGCCAATAGACCATATACAGGAAGGTTTAAACAGCAGAAATCTAGTCCTTATGTTCTGGAAGCTGGAAGTTCAAGAGCAAGGTACCAACATGGTTGGGCTCTGTTGAGGACACTTCTCATTGTGTCCTCCCCTAGCAGATAGACGGGCCAGTAAATTATCTGGAATCTCATATAAAGGCACTAATCTTATTCAGGACCTCAGGACCTCCCAAAGACACCACCTCCTAATACCATTGCTTGAAGGTTAGAATTTTTTTTATTTATATGTATTTTACATCATTGTTCATTTTTGTACAATGTTGCTTTTTTTCCCCAGGTGGAGTCCCCCTATAATTTCCATCACCAATTCACCTGTGCACCATCACCATAGTGCCTTGTGCTCTTCCCACCCTTGTTTTGGTCCGTCTCCCTCCCCCTCCCCTGCAGAATGTCTGATTTATTGTTGTCATTTTATTTTTCTTTTGTTGTATTGCGGGGTTTTTTTTTTGTTATTTTTTTCCCCTGATCCCTTATTTGGTTCCCCTATATTCTTCCTATAAGTGAAACCGTCTGATATTTTTCTTTTTCTTGAAGGTTAGATTTTTAACATATGGATTTGGAGGACACATTCAGTCCATATGATGTTATGTCAATTAAGTGAATGAAATACGCAAAATGCTAAGATAATGTCTTAAGATAATAGGCCAGATGCTACTTCAAAAGATTATTAGTATTTTTATTAAGAAGTCCCTGCCAGTACTTTGGAATATTTCCTTTTAGTAATTTTGTATGGTTGTGACAACACTGTTGTATGCATAATTTATTTTCCTTATATGACATTACAAGTTTTTATGTTCCATTTTATTAAAAACCTTTTGATTTAAGCTGTGTGTGGAGTGGGTTATCATTATTTCCTTAACCTTTGCCTCAGTCCTGGACCTGTTTTTGCCTGCTGGTTATTATTTTAAATAATATTGCTATAAAGTCTTTGGACACAGAGTTTTTTATATATTTTTGGATTGTCTCTTTAGGACAGGTTCTCCATTGTGGAATTATTGCAGTGAAAGAATACTCATGTTTTTAAGTTGCTATGAATATATGCTCAAATTACTTTCAAAAATGAACACACTAATTTACACCACAGCCATAGTATTTGTACTCATTGGATATCATTTTCCTCGTCTGTCAAGTTGAGAGTATTAAAGCTTGCTTGGTCTACTTTATCTAATTATTGTGAGAAACCAAATACATGTGACCATGCTTTGAGAATTGTCACATGATTTATCACTGCAGCCATTTCTCTTGTGATTAGCACAAGTAGCATGGAGAGGTAGGGATGGTGTTCTTAATGTGTTCCTTCCCAGGCAGCTAAGCCTACCTGTGGGGCAAATTGCCAACACAACCATTCACAGCTAGCACATTGCACCCCTGACCAGACTTTCTGAACAATCATTGCCATAATTTCATGACTGAGGAGCATCTTAATTTGGGCTTTCCAGACAGGAGCTGACCTGGTAAGAATGGTGAGGAACCATTTCCCAAATAAGAAACAAACTTATAAAATAACAAACTTATACAAGTTCCCCATTTCTATATGTATGGTGTTCATGATATTCACATACTTTGTTATGTCACATACTTCATTAATATATAAATCGCCATCAGGTCAGTCAAGGCACTGGAACAAGTACCAAATGTAGTCAGTGTTCAGGAAAGGTTAAAAACATAGAAGCATGCCAAAACACCTCGGATATTGCATATCACTTAGCAGTTGCTCAAAATAATTGGTTGATGATGTTTCTGGAGTAACCATTTCTTTATTGATGTAAGACTTGGCTTATTTGTCAACTCTTCCAGAAAGTATTTCTAGAATCCTCTTCCAATCTCTACCAAAAATAGTCAACCTCATTGAATAAACACAGCCATTTTTTTTGTAATAAATAATGCCTTGATAAACATTTTTTACATTAAATTTTCTCCATATCAAAGGCTTATTTCCCTATCTCCCATCTCCATCCCTTCCTACCCCCATTTAGGAGAACTTCCCCAAAGTGGAATTACTGGGTCAATGTACATGTTTATTTTTCATACTTTGGTTATATATTTTTAAATGGCTGTATAGAAAGTTTATACTACTTTTCACTTACATATCATATGTGTACCCAGAATATTATCTGACCCTGCTAATATGTACCTCCAACATACATCCTTCATATTACCAGTAACACTAGATCATACTTCTGCATGAATAAACTCATGAGAAGGTAGAAAGGAAAGATAGGAGGAAGAAGGAAGGAAAAGAAGGAGAAAGGAAAGGGAGGGAGAGACGAAGGGAGGAGAGAGGAAGAGATGAAGAGAGGAGGAAGAAGGGAGAGAGGGAGGGAGGAAAGATGAGGAACAAAAGAAGAGAAAGAATCAGAAAATTGAAAGAGAAAGGATAGCAGAAAAATAGAAAATGGAAAGAATGAAAAAGAGAGAAAGAAATAGGGAGAGGAAAGAAATAAGCAGTGGAAAAGAGACAGAGGAAGACAGTTTAATAAGAAACAGAGAGAAAAAGAAATTAATAAAGGCAAGAAGAAAAGAAAGAGAAAAAGAGATCTAGAAGACTACAGAATGAGGGCAGTCAAGAATGGAAAGGAAAGAGTTTCTGGTCTTAGCTGCCAGCTCTAATTAAAGCCTCCTATAGAGTACTTTTCCTCGAAGAGAGGAAGGGCAACATGTCACATACCATAAGATGCATATACATGAGTAAATAAATTGCCAACCAATACATTTTTAAAGGGAACCCATTATGCTTATTTATTGAAGCTTTCAAGTGTTACATCGGCTCCTGCAATGAAGTAAATTATTAAGCATCTCTGTACCTACTCTGAAAATATCATACCTCCTTCTTTTGAGCTTTGCTTCAATTTCAACCCTACTTCCTTCTTTTCAGGCACTAGGAGCAAATCTTAATATCCTTGACTTGACCTCCTCTTAAGTAAACAAGAGAGACCACCCACTCCCAGTTTTTGCAAGAACTTCTGGTACATAGAGATCCTTGTGTCTGGCTGATACGAATGTTGAAAATCCAAGCAATATTTATCAAATGTGTTTCCTTGCCATCCCTTTTCCCTAATTCTCCTGTTGTTTCCATTTTCTCTTAATTTCTCCTCAAAGAAGATTGTTTTCTTTCAGAAGCTAGACATTGGAAAGAGCTGACCTGGAGTCCGAATGCCACTGGCGTTGTCAGTCATACGACTGCTCCCAACCTGCAGAGATTTCACTTTCAAAGTGAAAGCAAAAATAACTACACGACTCAGTCAAATGAAAGCAAATGGAAGGGCTCAAAAATTAGAAAAGGGTTCCAGTTCTATTTTTATAAATGCTCTCACTCATTGATTTCCGTGAATCAAGTTGACGTTTCAATCCTTTTGTCCCCAGCGCCCCTGCCTGAACTCTGTGGGGAAGGAGAGTGGGCTTCAAAGGCATGCAGCTGGCTCCCAAGCCTGGTTTGACCATTCTGGGGTAGGATGTCTGTGGGCAAAGGACTCAACCCTGCTGACGCTTGGCTTCCTCAAATGCAAAAAGGGGATAAGAGCAGGATTTAACTCATGTGTCCAATCATCACACAGGCCCTTGCTTTTCCCTATGGTCACACTTCCTCATAGAGGATTCTAGTCATCCTTCAAGAAGTTCATATACCATCTCCCAAGTGAGTCGTTCCCTGCCCCACCTCTGACTTCTTATATAATCAGTTACCTACACATCTCATGTGCTTGCCATCCCTTCTGCCCTGGGCTTTTTTGGGACAGTCTTAGGCCCCAACACTTTTTATTTTTAACCCAGAGTCATAGAAACATAGTTCGATTCCAATAAATCAACATTCCATGCCTAAACAATTCATTTAGGGGGGCAATGGTATTTAGGAATGGGGATGCTGAAGCAGGAAAAAGCTCATATGGAGGGGGTCAGGAGCATGTTACCACATCAAAAATTAGAACTTTCATCTCATTTTCTCCCCTTGGGTGTTGCTAATTTAATCTTTTTGGTGGCTCTTGACTGTGTCCCCTCAACTAGAGTGCAAGTCTTTGAGAGCAGAGATCAAGTCAAGTTTCCTCATTTCTCCCCTTAGAATTGGGTATTGTGTTCTCAGAGGATTTAAAAGCAGTCCCACCTAATTTTTAGTGATGTCTAGAATAACAGAGAAAAAATATTTGTTAAGGGCCTCCCTGGTGGTGCAGGGGAAAGTCTCAGCAATATCAAGCTATTGTAGCCACCACAGCCTGAGTTCGATCCTAACCAGGGAGCTGATCCACATGGTGCGGCAGACCCCTCCCATCTCCCTGCTGCTCCCCTCAGCAGTGTATTTCAGTAGATCTGCCTGTTCTGCTCTCACTCTGTCTCTGGTGAATCCTCTCACCCCTCTCCCCTACACCTCTGGCCTACACCCCAGTTCTTGTATGTGCAAATAAATTTTTAAAATCTTTAAACAAAACTTGCTAAGCAAGGAGGACAACATGGATGCACTCTGGTGCATCAGTGCAAAGGATTTACTTAGAAGAAAATCACAGTACTTGTCATAATATGAATGCAACCCTAGGCAAACTTTTCCAGTGAAGGAGAGTTACATTGTCTTTTCATTCATGCCTTTATTCAGCAAATGCCAAGTGATAGGCTACTACACAGCAGGTTCCTGCTCTGAAAAAGTCTACATTCAAGTTGAAGAGATAGTCTCTAGACCCACAAAAATGATCCTGGCAGCAGTCCCTAGATTAATGAAAATGAGATGCCAGCTCCTGTGTTTGATAAATGGGATGACTCATCTTAGATTAGGTTGGGTTCTCATTAACTGGTCACAAATCCATGTCCCTCATTCATCTTGGAGCTATTCAAGGGCAAGAGCTATGAATAAATCATCTTTTTATTCCAGTGTGTAGAACAGTGCTTAACATTCATTCATTCATGGATTCATTCACTCAACACATTTTTAATGAGCATCTACTATGTGTCAAGCATAGTAGGTATCCATTTTGGCTCAGCTTCCCCCAGGTCTCTGTCCTCCTAACACACATCAAGGTCATTTTAATTTAAAAGCCCTGATGATGTGCAAAGCATTGGAGATACAGCAATTCAGAGGGATGCAATGCTTGCCCTCAAAACGTTCTTAGTCTAGCCTGGGAAGACAGGTGCTGAGCAAACAGGTATCTTGGGGGCACATCTGCACTTCCACCCTGCAATCTGTCTTCCTCTCCTTCACCCATCATCTGGTTCATTCTTACAGCTTGTTCTGCTCAAGACTCATCTCAGCTTAACCCCCTTTTATTCCTTCCAGTTGGAGTCTCCTCCTGGTCACGACCCCCCTCCTCATGCACAAGCTGGGGAACATGGCTCCTCGGGTTTGGCAAGCTACAAGCAGTATTTGGGTAATACAAATCAGTTCAACTCGGCTCTTCCAAAGGCCACCCGCACCCATTTTCCTCCTGGGTGTGGCCCCCAGACTGCTGGTGAAACTGTGTGTACTAGTAGACACTCACTTTGTAGTTGCTAAATGATGGTATGAATGAAAAGGCAGCATAACTTTTCTTTCAGCAAAAAGGTTTGCCAGGGGTCAACCTTCGTGTTATGATAAGTATAATAAGTGCTGTGATTGTCTTCCTGGCAATAGAACCCTTCTAGCACTCACGGGCGAAGGGGAGGAGTGCTTAAAAAAACACTTTAATTAGGCAATTATGACAATTAAATATTTGAGACTCGGGGTTCCTAATCCTTATTTGATTTCCACTTTAATTTCCTAATAATGTACGTCTCTGTTCTCATTGTAATCTTTGCCTTTGAATATGTGTGGAATTCATTTGCTTGGGATAATTGCTTCTCTATAAGGCTCTTTCTTGTCACATTCACAATGATCTAACTCTAAGGGGAGGGGGAATATAAATTCACTGTCATGAGAAAGATTTTTTTTTAAAGACTGGTGAATACTTTCTCATTATGCCCCCTTAGAGACAATGAAATAAAGAGGTAACAGAGGGATGTGTAGCTCTGACAATTCTGAACAGAAATTAGTGTGTTTCCTCTTTGTCACAGTCTCTGAACTCAAGGTAAAATTGAAAGAGACCAAGAAAAGGAGGGATGGAAACAAACATTTCTGGAGCCCCTACTAAGTATCAAACTCTGTGCTAGACACTTAGCAGACACAGCTCATGGGATTCATAATAGCAAGGAGAGGCAGCTATTGTTTTCCTTACTCAACAAATGAGGATCCAGGAGTCCATGGTACAGGGTAAATTGGCAAGGAATGATCAGACTCTAGTCCAGGTGTTCTGAGCCCAAGGCACATCTACCCACAGCCCCACTGTGCCACTTGCGTTGCTCTTCAGAAGCTATGTGACCTTGGGCAAGTTACTTAACCCCTTTGAGCCTCAGTTTCTGCCTCTGTAAAGTGCAGAATGAAAGAAGCTTCCCAGTGAGAATTAAGCTAAGTATGTGAAACACTTGCCATTAGATACACAGTAGTTTTAGACTGTCAATGAAAATCATTGCCATTATTATCCTTTCTCAGAACAGGCTCTTCCACCCCAGAGGTGCTTGAAGTGCTTGGAAGTAGCAATTGGATGTGACCATTGAGAAACAGAGTGGGCATCTGGAGGCGATATACTCAGCCTGGGCAGAGCGCCAAGAATGGACCCCAGGCTCCTGACACTGTGCAGACCTCAGAGGGCACTCAGATGGCTGGCTGGCCACGTTTGCCATCGGATTAGGCTGGGAGGCAGGGGCAGGTGATCAGCAGAAGCAGGAACTGGTGGGAGTAAGGGAGGACAGAAGGAAAACCTGGGTCCCAGACAAGTCTCTGAGTGCCTGCTCTAGAAGGTAGTGGGCCTTGTCTACTAGATGGTGAGCCATAGACAATGAGCAGGGTATTAAAGTTCTAGGGGTCAAAGAAACTTTTGGTTGCAGGAACAAGGACTTCGATCAGAGTCTATTCATCCCCTGCTGCCCGCCTCCTGGACTGCAGGTACAGGGCTCACGGCTGGGGACACAGCAGCAAACCCGATAGAGATACTGCCCTCAAAGAGTTCCAAGACTAGAGGGTGGGAGCATCAGGTATACTAACAAATTTCTGTAATACAACATGATAAATAACTCTCATAGAAGCTCATATATCAAAAGCCTCAGGAAGAACGAATGAGGAGCAGTTGCTGGAATCACCAGCAATTAGTTATTAGAACTAGGACATTAAAGTCAAAGACTGATGAGTCTCCAAGCTGCCAATGCTGCATCCAGCTCCTTAATACCCCCTCCTACTTCAGCTGGAAAGAGGCCCACAGGGAGAGAGGCCCAAGCCCAAAGCTGAGGAGATGAGAACAATGAGGGGCAGTAGTGTGGGCAGAGGACCCTTGTTGCCCAGGCCCTCCTGTAATACTGTTTCTACAGCCGCCCTCACACCTACTTGGCCACATCCCTTCCTCGAGCAAATACCACGACAGAGGTGAGGACTTTGATCTTCCCAGAGCTCTCGGTTTGCATTGTGACTGGGACGCTGAAGATGTTTACAAAGCCCGGGGACTGATGGCTCCGTGTCAGGTCTTGCTCACATCAAATATAGGATGTTGGCTTTGTAAATCACCATGCAGAGTGCCAAGAATGGACAAGAAGCATGCATGACATCAAAGACATTTCCTGTGTCTGCAATCATGCGTGCTTGCGGGAGGACAGGATGTGACGGTAGCAATGGACACACAATAGACGTGTGTGTGCACATATTTCATAGGCACCTGACCTTGCCTTTGGGTCCGCAGACAGCTTTGCACACCCTCCCATCCCTGTTATTTTAAGGAGCACACACACGTGCAGGTAAACATGGTCACAGCGAGCCCACTTGCTATTGCAACATTTGGCGTGGACTGGCAGATGGAGTCCATCCTAAACCCAGCGGCCATCTTCACTCAAATGCCATTTTCAGTGCTACTTTAAAAGCACAGCAGGCCCATTATGATGCTATTACCTGGCATTTGTGCAGAGCTGGGTGTGATTAGCCCAGCCACAGCGCCAGCGGAGCCTGCCTGCCTGCCTCCAGCGGCCCACCCAACACTCCCTGAGAGGAAACGGGCAACGCTGTGTCTCCACACCTGAGACGAATGTCTCCAAGCTGTCCTGATATTTTGACATCTTAGCTCTCCTGATAAATCTGAATTTGGGGCAAGAGCTTCAAACTTAACTCCAGGATCCTTGAGCTCTATTCTTTCCTTTGTCCCCGCCTTGCTTGGTGGCCTTGAGGGGTCACTTCCCATCTCAGCAATGCCTGATCTGTCAAATGAGGACATTGGTCTCGATGCTAACCCATCTGCTCATCAAAAACTACTGGGGAATTTAAAAAAAAACAGACTTGTAGGCTCTAGATCTCGTGAATCCAAATTCCCCTGGATAAGACCCAGAAATATGTATTTTCACAAGTTCCCAAGGAGATTCTGATACAAATCTGTGAATTGGAGTTTGGGAACACAGGACTAAATGTTTCTAACATCTTTTTTCAACTGCTTCTCTGGTTTTCTAAACACAGCCCCTTTCAATGGCAAGTGCTTTCCACTAACATGGAAACCTAGGCATGGAGTTTTCTAAAGATGCTCTATATTATTTATCTACTGCTGCATAACAAATTATCCCCAAACCCAGTGGTTTAAACCTACAATAAATCTATATCATTTGTATTTTCTGTGGGTTAGGAACTGGGGAGTAGCTTGGGGGAATAGTTCTGGCTCAATGGCTGTTACGCAGTTGCAGCGAAGATGTGTTTTGCAGTCATCTGAAGACTTAACTGAGCTAGAGGATAACTTTCAAGATTCACTCACATAGCTGGCACCTTGTGCTGGCTCTTAGCTGAAAGACTTTGCTCCTCTCCATAGAGTTACTTGAGTGCCTTACAAAATGGCGGACAAGTAATCTGAGAGCCCAAGGAGAAAGCCATGATGCCTTTTGTGACCCAGCCTTGGCAGTCACATCTTATACTTCTGTTATGGTCTATTGGTCACACAGACCATTTCCACCTTGCTGTGGGAGGAGAACACACAAGAGTGTGAATATGATGAGGGTCACGGAGCTAGATGGGGAGCTTTGTGAAAGCTAAGTCTTAGGGGACATGTGGACACCAATGCACTAATGGCACCAAAAGGATGAGAATGGGGTACACTACCTATGCTGCTTAAGTTTGAAAACTCCCACAGCTTTCACAGATTGTAAAGGATCACACACAAATCCCTCCCCTATGGGGACCAGTCTTTGACTTTACAAGCGGTCAGGGTCTCCTGTCAGCAAACACCACCCTTATTCTGAAGGTCATTCTCAGAAGTTCATTCTGTACTCTCCCCAAAAGTTATAGGATTCCATCAACACTGACCCTGAGATACCAGCCCAGCCATCACTACAGAGAGGTTAGGCAGGCACTCTCTCTCTTGCCCTCTTATTCTGACAGAATTTTGCTTTCCTCTGATGTTAGCTAAAGATTTTGCCCTCATGCACAATATTTTATTTAACCTCCATATTCATTTTGACAATTTGTGTCATCCTTTTAGACTCAGAGAAACTTAGTGACTTCACAAAGTCACACAGCTTTTCAAAGGTGGATCTCCTTTGACTGCAAGTTCCAAGAAGAGGGGATTGGCATTAAGCAGAAATAAGCCTTTCAGCTTCCTCACCATCAAGAGACCACCCACCCAGCATCTGACAGGAGCACTAATGTCTCCCCAGCAGGGAGGCCCACCCAGATAACCCTCAGGGACCCTAGGATGTAGGTAAGCAAGGGGCTTAAAGTTCCTCCAGGGCAATGGGGCTCCCACTGATGTAGGCTGATGGCTGTTGGGTTTAGGAGGTCCTCAGTTATTCAGCTTTGAGGGGCCAGGGCAGAGGTCATACCCTCTTGTAACCAGAGAACCCCGCTCTGCTGGGGCCACGTGTGTCAACGCGCTAATGTTTCATGATTGCGACTCAGTCTCTCACTTTGACACAACCTTCCAGAGCAATCATTGCAAAGCGATACCTGCCGACTGCCCTCCGATTATTTTACAGCCCTCTCAAGCTCCAGCTGCACCAGCCTCTCCTCTCTGGTTTCTTTTCTCTCCCTGTTCCTGGCAGGTGGTGGTGGGGAGATGGAAAAGGGGGCTAGGAAAGAGAGAAGGAATTGCTATCTCTTTTCTACCACCCCCTGACCTCATCAGCCTGGGTCCCTGTTCAGATGCAGCAGTTCCAGCAGGGAGAGATGCTTACTTGCCCTCTACCCCCACCATGCCAGGCATAGTAACCCTGCTTGGTATCTATGACACCAAATTTCCACAGCAGCCCTGGAAAATGGGGACCACTTTCTAGTCTCCTGGTTACTCACTGGTGCTCTGAAGAGCTAAAGGCTCAGGTGGAAGAATTGACGAAGCCAGTGCTATTCATCACCCCTGTCATTAGAACCACACTTGAAGAGAACAGTGAGGAAAGTTTAGGGCAGCAACAGTATGTAGATCAAATGTATGAAGCACTTATTTGAACATTATCAGAAAAAGTAAGCAGCACATCAAGCCTAGGACTTTTTTTTTTTAGATTTTGTGGGTTAAAGGCAAGATATATTAAAGTGGTGTGGGGGAAGAATGGGGTTGTTTGAAAGAAAAATACTACATTATAAGGTCAAAGTATGAGGCTATGGTAAAAAATAATAATAATAATAGCAAACAAATAACTGAAGCTGGGAAAACGCCAGATCAGAGCATGAGAGTTGAGCTGCATGACCTGTGTTCAAACTCGAACTATTTATCAGTGTCTAATCATGGGATAGTCTAACCTCTAGTTCCATGTCTGTAAAATCAGAATCATAGCAGCATCACTGTGAGATCCTGGTGCACAGTCATGGCAAGCTGTACAGAATTGCCACACTCCACTTTTACGAGTGTGCCAAGGGTGTGCCAAGCTGAGTTAGGTCCTCCATGTCCGGGGTGTGATGGGTTTGGAGTGTGAAGTTTGCACTTGGTGTAACATGAGCTATGGGCACCATAGAGGTGGCAGTGGGAGCTGCTCTGGTTGCCGTGGAGCTGGTGAAGGAGCCGCAGGCAGAGGGCACCAGATGGGGCAGGAAGGGCCCCATAAGCAGGCTGAGGTCCTCGTCTCAAGAAAGAAGTTGAGAGTCTGAACTGTGGTTTCCTGGGAAAGGGACTCAGCCATGACAGAGTGGAGATGGCAGCCATGGTGCAGCAAAAGGATGTTGAAGTCTGATTGCAAGTGAGACAGGGAGCCCGGGAACCTCACCAGGCCTTGGAAGAGAAGTCTTGGAGGCAGCATATGACTTGGACAAGAGCGGACAGACTCTGTAGCGGGCTGAAGAGCAAGAGTTCTGAGGTCAGGCGGCCTGGATTCAGACTCCGGATTAGCTTCTTTACCAATTATCGGGGAGCAGTAGTTGCACCTCCTTTGTAGGACTGGTGTAGGGAATAAATGAGACAATGCACACAAAGCACTCAGTGCTAGGCGTGTCATAAATATTCCACAAGTGTAAGCTCTGTTATCACTAGCTCCTAGCACAGCACCTGGCAAATAGGTGGCACCAAATAAATTTTCTTCACAAATATCTACATTAGTTCTTTATTTCCAGCCACATCAGGCATCAGCCTTGCCTAAGCAGAAGTGCTAGTCATGCTGCAGTTTGATGTCAGAGAATGAAACTGGCCAGGAGGACCCAGAGTCTGAGACAAAATATGTGCCAGGGCCCCAATCACACTTTCCCTGTTTGCCTGCCAGATGGCCTGAGATCTTAGAACCACAAGTTCATGGATGGGAACAGGATCCTTGAAACTGTCCTTTGTAGCCTGGCAGGGCGGCAGTGTTGGAAGCAGCGTGAGATGAGAGAGATGACTCAAAGTCCATGTGGAGCAATGCGAAGCCTAGAGGGGCTGCACTAGAGGGGAAATAAGTGCACCCCCATCCAAAGGCAGTCTCAGCTTTATTAACATCAAGTCCAAAGGTGGGGCAAGTAGGCAGGGAGTGTGCATGCCTGGGGGAAGCAGTTACTGGGGAAGTAAGCTGGGGTGGAGTGACCAGGGGCTATTGCCCTGGGGACTCCATTGTTCCGCTGGTCAAAGCATATTACCTCTAAGATCTGCCTGCTGTTTTCAGCAGATTCTGGTTTCCCGGTTTGTTCCTCATTCCAGGACTTTTGCCCTGGTGAGAGGCCCCTGCATGACCCTACACCTAGCTGACAAGCAGGAGGTCTGGGCACGGAGGCAGTATCCCCGAGAGCAAGGAGGGCCGGGGATCCACAGTCCTTGTTTAATGACTTAACATAGAGCTTCAAGATGCCTATGACCTGCAGGGAATCAGTGATCAAGAAAGGTCTAGAAACTGCTTTGCTCACTCCCAGTCAGAGCTCTTCCCACGTTGCCAAAGGGCCTTTCTTCTAGGTGTCATCTGCTCCAGAGAGCTGGATTGGAGACTGGATCCTTCCCCAGGGAGCCTTGTTTGTTTTCTGACTTTGAATAGACTGGACACCCTAGTCCCCGATCTCAGAGCACTGAGGCAGGAGAGAGTGTTTTTGCAAAAGGAAAATACTAATCCAGGCCCAGCAGGAAGCAAGTGCAGGCAGCTAGTCTTTGTTCTGTTGGGAAAGGGGAGTGTGATAAAAGGACTGGGGCTGCACTGCAGGAAAGAGCTGGTTGGATGGCTGGCAGGTCCTGGTGATGGGGAGAGAGGACATCCTGAATAAATTCAACAAATAGGGTTTGTGGACCGCACCCCCCCAACCCCGGACCAAAGAGAACCAGACACCAAGGACTGCAAATCCCATGTCATCTCCATGGAAAGGAGGATGCTGGGAGCTGAGGGTGGGGTTAGGCAGCCAAGGTTGGTAGATAACGAGACCAGACGTGGGCCTTGGGGGCCTCTTGGCTTTTATCCAGTCTTTAGCATGCTATTGGGGTTCCAGCTCAGCAGAACTGGTAGGACACATTCACCAATTTATTCATTTCTTCATTTCCCCTTCTTTTGTGAAGAAGCCCTTTCTCACCCTTTTTGTGTGTGCCTGCAGTTGAGTCTCATTATCAGTCCCTTTTAAGTGCATGGGTGAGGGCCCAGAGTCAGGCACCCCATTTCATATAGGAGTTGCCCTATAACACTGGGTCTAAGGAGACCTGGTGGAGAAGGGAGGGTGGAGAGAGGGGAACTTTAGTCAATAGGGAGAAAAGTGTAGTAGTGTAACTGGTCTGAGTCCCATGTCCAGTAAAGGTGGTGCCCCCTGGAGGGGGTTTGCTGATGAGAATGAATAGCCCCAGGGAAAATGCTAAGTTTGCAGTTTGGGGTGGAGAGTCTGATGGGAAATAAAAGGGACTGAAGGAGAAGGGGAAGGCAGTCGTCATGGTGTAGGAAGAGAGGAATCAGCAGCAGAAAATGTAGCCGCCAAGACTGAGAGTTTAGAAGTCAGATGCCAGAAGTTTTTCAGCCAGATACAGAGTTTTGGATTGAGCATTTTTGGAATCTTTAGTGACTTTGGGACCAGCGACTTTGGAAGCTTTGCCAGTAGCCGAATGACGGAAACTGCTCCCAGTTTTGTTTTCACTGCAGCTGAAGGAGGAAGGCAGAGGTCCGAAGCGGGCGCCTTCCTAGAATGCATAAGTGCAGTCTGATGGGCCGTCCGGTCGCTGTAGCTGCTATTTGCAGTGTTGTTGGCCTGGTGCTGTGCTGGGACACCATGGCAGTTTCAGGAGCATCTCCAGTTGTGTTCTGTGTCGTCCTTGTGAGCTGGAACCTAACCTACACTCTGGCTGTTGTGCGTCTGCAGAAGAAGGAAGACGCCATTTTGGAATTGTGGCCTATTGTTTGGAAGAGCTGCTCCACCTCAGCAGTGGAGGGAAGACGCCACCTTTGTTACTTTTCTGGGACTTAAAGGATTGGACATTGCTTTGGATCTCTGCCTTCCTACCTTACTTAAAGCCCTAGTCCTGGCTGACTTGGTTCACACGCCTCTTAGCCCATGAGCATCAAGGACTGTGTAGTTCTAAGTCCCCTAAATGGAGAACAAATGCCCACCTCCACTTCCCTGACCCTCTTCCCAAGTAAGGGAGGGAAAGAACAATGACTAAGGAAAGCTGCAGGCGCCCAGGTGCTGGTGTCTCCTGCTTGGAGATCCTGGGCAGTGCCCATTTTGCCCTCGTGGCTATGGGGCTGGGTGGAATCTACTCCCACACATCATCCCCCTGCCGAGCAGTGAGATTTTCCGGCATCCCACCCCCACAGAACCCACCAGATGCTACATGAACCCACCAGACGCCTGCCCTCCGGGTGTCGGGCTCAGGAGCTGGCGATCCCAGCAGCCGCCATGCCGAGTGGTCTTGGGCAAGCCCCTGAGGCTCTTGGCGTGTAACATTCCCCCAGGTGGTCATTCCCGAGAGCCAGTTGCTGTTGCCAAAAGGAATTGCCAAAGCGGGTGTTTCCATAAATGCCTCTTTGAGGAGAAAACACCTGGCAGGACAGGCTTGTGGAGGACATCTCAGTTCATTCAAGCATTGGGTGGAATCCAAGGCCTCATTAACTCTTTTCTAGGTGGGTTTTAAGACGCTGGAAACACGCTCTAATTTGAGCCACAGCTGCTGGGGGTGGGGGGACTTTCCTGGAGTAGGTCCCCCTCCTCCCTCAGCTCTGGGTTGCAACCAGCACTAAGGGGACTCAGATGTGGCTCTCTGCAGCAGCCCTGGGTGGAGGAGCAGGGTGGGAGTAGAAAAGTTGCTAACAAGCAGCTCTCTTGGCCTGCTCCCAAATCCCGGAACTCCAAAGATAAAGCTGAACCGGGCGGGTTGTTTTCTGTCTCTTTCAGAAAGCAAACACTGTAACCAGGCCCTGCTCTCCACTGCAGTTACAACTTGTTTGACATTTGAGTTAGTGGTGCTGAAAAGAGGAAAATCCACCCTGGAGGAAGGAATGCTGTTTCCATGGCTAATTGACTGGCTGACACCTCCCTCTTTGGCTCCCTCCCTCCTGGGCCCGCCAGGCAGCCTAGCTGGGTTATTTGCCACGGATGATAGCCTCAGCAATTTATTGCACCAGGCCAGAGGAATGCCAGGTTGCCGATTCTGCAGTGTGTTTGCACTGGAAGGTGGGGGCCTCTCCAGCTCTCAGCAGGCACATTAGTTCCCCAGCAAAAGACTGTCTGATTGCAGAACAGGAATCATCTGAAGTAGGCTTTTCAGTAACTGGTACCCTAGTGGACGCTGAGAATTTGCTGGGGACGGCCAGTGCTTGAGGCTGTCCCTCCCTCTTCCTGGGGAACAAGACAGGCCACCTGGTAAGTGTGCTTTCTGCTCCCCCCGCCCCAGCCATCCCTCCACTCTCCTCTACTCTGGTCAGGTCTACTCCGTGTGATTCTTCATTGATTTGGGAAACCAGCATGAAGTCCACTAACAGGCTTCTCAAACTTTTTATTAGGTTCCAGTTACCTAAGAGAGGATCTTATTAAAATGTGGATTCGGATGAGTAGGTGTGTGAGGAGGCCTGAGATCCTGCATCTCACACCTTCTCACTGGGCAATGTGCTGCTGGGCCTCTGAGCTCTCTGAGCAGCGAGGATCCACAGCGGTGCCCCAAATCTACGCCATCACTGGACACACCTGGGGGCTCCAGGCTCCTAGATTGTGCTCTAGTCTGAACCTAGTGAAGGGGTTTTGTTTTAAAACTCCCCGGTATGTACTAGGGAGACATATACTATATGACAGGTTTGACTACACATAGACTATTTCTGGAAAGAGATGCAAGAAAAGGTATCAGTAGTTTTTCTGGGAAGAGATACTGGAGGACTTGTGTAATTATTCATGGTATGCCTTTTTTTTTTAAAAGAGTGTATATGTTATTTTTTTCAAAAGCATGAAAACAATTTTTTTAAAAAATCTCTCTGGGTGACTCCAATAATCACCAGATGTTTGAAGCTAAGTCATTTCCCCTCAAAATTCATATGTTGAAGTCCTAACCCTCAAGGCCTCAGAGTGTGACTATTTGAAGACAGGGTCTTTAAAGGAGTGGTTAAGATTAAATGAGGTCACATGGTGGGTCTTAATCCAACGTGCCTGATGTCCTTATTAGAAGAAGGGATGAGGACACAGAGTAGGCCAGAGGGAAGAGCAGGAGAAGAGTGGGGAGAAGGGGGCCGTCTATAAGCCAAGGAGAAGCACCTCAAAGAAATCAATTGCTGACATTTTCATTTTGATCTTCTAGGCTCCAGTCTGCGAGGAAATATTTTTGTGTTGTTTAAAGCACACAGCTGTGGTATCTTCCATGGCCACCCTAGGGTGCTAACACACCAGGTTTCACCATCACTGGTCTAGTGGAGGAAGGATGATCTGAGATGGTGGAAAGACTAACCCGCCTTGGTCACCCACTTGCCATGAGGTCTTGGGCAGGTCACTTTTGCTTCCGCTTCTCAGTTTTCTCAGTGGAAGGCATTCACCTAATGATTTTTATAGCTCCTTTGTACTCAGAAATGGGGGTTCTGTGTGTACATAAAAGGGGATAGAAAAGGACAGATCTTAGTATGAGTGACCACCTATTATAGCCCAATGAGTTTTCAATTTTTTAGCTTGAATCTATCGTTAAACATCATTTGTGATGCGAAAGTTCAATATCTACATGAGTTGACTGAAAAGGAGCAACTCTGGTCCAAGAAGCTAAGGTTGTTCCAGTGGGTTTTCTGGTGGGCCTGCATCACCTCTTCATGAACCATTCAGGCTGGGTTATAGTCAGAGAAGCACTTCGCATTCCAATCCCATTGTATTCCAGGCATGAACCTGGGGCCTGGTGCTGTTGAATAACTCACCTCAGGCTCACCCAGTGAGCCAGTATAAAAGCTGGGCTCTGTTCCTGACTGTCTGGCTCATTAATCTTTTCTCTGCATTTGTTGATGCATTAAGAATAATGTGGTGCTGCTGATAGCATACAAACTACAACTTCATTTTTTTTTGCAATAAAACATGCTCAATATTTATTTGCATGAGGCAATATTTTACGGGAAAAGCCAATTCTCTTCACCCATGTGTAGATAAAGGTGAGATTGTAAACACCAAGAATAGCATGACTTACCCCCAAAATTCCCCATTCTCTTCTGAAACTCAGCAGGCAGGCTATCCTAACTTCTAAGGTTAAATTTTTTCAGAATCATATGATTATGGGGGAATTGGCAAGAGTGGGGAAAAAGAAGTACCACCAAATAAAAAAATGCTCAAATAGATTTGAAAGAAGGAAAGTCAACATGCTATAGAATAAGAAAGAAAGAGACCTTGAGAAAGAAAACGTCACATAATATAGATTCTGTGTGTCTTGGATCCGGCTTCCATTTTCATACCTTGTTTCTTTTAAGAAAACTTAATTTTCCCCCAAGCTGTCTCCTGATTGACTTTCACTTGATATGGTTACTCGATAGGACCGATCAGTTAATCCTCCCATATGGTTAAAATTAAACCACCAATCCATGCTCATTTCCCCCCTTATGCATGCTAATTTCTTCTGAAGATTATCCTTCCAGCTAAATTACGCTCATTCCTTTATCATCGCATCCATATTTCCCCTGGAAACTGTAAGGGTTCTCGGGAAAGAGGAGACTTGTGGGAGCCCTCCCCCATCCTGATGTACTGTACACTTTCGTGTCTTTTCCAGATTAGGTGAGAGCTTGGCCGGAAGGAGGGGCTTTACCTCCAGTGACCTCTGAAATTCCCTTTAACCTGGGGAGTGGTTATGTGAGACCTTGGCTGTGATGGGGTCTTGCTCTCAGAATTCTCCATTTCTACCCTCAATGCTGAGGCTAAACACAAGACAAACAGTCTTCTGTGTCATCCTGACCCTGAAGGCCAATGCCATGAGGTTATTTCCTTTTTATGGGCATGGATTTCGATTCCTAATACCTCACAGCGGTTGCCCCCAAAGAATCTGATCTGGCCCTGCCGTCCCAGCCTTCAAGTTTAGAATAAGAGCTTTTCACAGACTAAGGGTGGCAAGCCCTTTGAGGAGAGCTGGAGGAGTGAGTTAACCAGATCTTTTGATATCTAATCCAAGTCCTTGCCTAATGACAGAGCTTTACCTATGGACTCCAGGACTCCATTCGCTTTTTGTGAATGAATCCTATAGGGTTGTAGGCCCTTGGCCCCGAACAGTCACAGTAGACATATGTGATCATACATCTCCAGCTGGGATAAGCTTTAGACACTTGTTAGTACCATTTTGAGGTCTAGGTTCATTTTCTGCTCCCAGGGTTTTTTCTCATTCAGTCCCCCTAGGCATCAACAGGAGCAAGCCCATTATCTTTGCTCCTTTTATGACTCTTGTTATTTCTTTCTGCCCATGTTGGCTGCATCCAAGCATAGTCCCACACAGTACAAGCAAAGATGGGATTCCTGCCCCAAGGGTTCAGCAACCTCAGATTTTCCTCCCTGTCGCCTCTATTTTTACTCGAATGTACCATGAGTCCTGAAGCTCTGGCGGTCCTGAAACACTTTACTGTGTTTTGTTTTGTAGGAAAGACTAGGGTTTTATGACTGTGGGTTATAAAAGGTTTTTTTTTCCCCCTCCACTGCTTCTCCCAGGAAATTTGATGGGTGTGACTGTTACCGAGGAGCCCTGCTGGGAAAGTCGAGGCTATGGGCAGCTTTCCGCCTGAGCCATGCCTTTCTCTTTTTTGGCTACGGCCTGGTCCTAATTTTGTCCCCCTCTGGCTGGCTTTGTTTATTGGCATTAATGTTTCATATTAAAATTTAATATTTAACTTTTGCTTTCAATATTTAATGTTCTGCATCTTGCATTTGGATGTCTCCCTTCTGGGAGCGGTCAGCTGCACTGCGCGTTGCAAGAGCTAATCCCTTTAACTTCCAGTAAAATGACCCACCCCCCTGCGCTCTTTCAGTGTTCACCATCATTCTGCATTCACATCTATCATGGCAACTACCTGGAAAATACTTCTGTCTTTTGCTCATGTGTTCATTCAACACATGTTTACTGAAGGCCGACTCATCTGATATTATAAAAGGAGGCCCACAGAAAGGAATCAGATGCAAGTTTTACCTTGAAAGAGTCAGAGAGAATCATCCAAGTATGGCTGGAAATGGTAAACAAAGTTTGTGGAAGAGAGAGAGAGAGAGAGAGAGAGAGAGAGCGAGAGAGCACTGAGCCTCAGAAACTAGAGAAGGTTTTTCCAGAAAAGAGTTTTCTGAAATGGATTTTAGAAGAGGTCTGATCAGATTGGGTAGAGAGAGCAAGAGCATTCTATACACACTGGGGAAAATTTAAAAGCATTAATGATGAAGAATAATGATGGTGCTATTATAATTGCGGAAAGGTAAGGAAATTAATTATTACTGGAAACTGGGTTGTGGGCAAGAGAGGAAGGCAAGATGCAAGATGAGCCTATTCATATGGTTTGGTGCTCAGTTATGAAGGACTGTGTAAATCATAGTCCATAGTTTGAGTTTAATCACTTATCAAGTAAACCCGTGAGAACGGTTTTCAGCAAGTAAGAGTCCTAGGAAATTTCTTTTGAGGAATGCTGTAGAAAAACACCCTTCATGGGGAAAATAATCTGGATCTAGAGCATGGAAACATGTTTAGCTCCTTCCACATGAGATAGAAGTATTATTTAGGGTAGTTGCCTATGTGGAATTTAAAATATAGTTGGGAAAATAAGGCAAATGTCAAGAACCAGTGAGAAAACAACTGGGTCTCTCACCAAGTGCCTGTTTGTGTGGCAAGAGCATGAATTCCGGTGTGACAAAAGAAGGGGCTTTATATTTCCACCCACCTTTCTTCCCCCACTTATTGGAGTCACCTTCACAGATCCTCAGCTCATTCACTAGGAAGGGAGTGGTAAGGTCTTAGGGAGGTATGGATAGAGGAGAGTGGAGACGGTAAACTGGGAGAACAGAACTTGCGTTTGGTGACCAGAAGGGATCACCGAGTGAGCAAGGCCAGGGGAGAACAGAGTGGGCCAAGGTGCCAGTGAACGAGGCGGGACAGCTTAAGTTTCAGGTTGCATGTGCTGGATATCTATCGCAGCATTTTCAGTGTGTCTTGTTATGTAATTTATTGAAAATATATTGGTTTTTGCCGATTATAAAAAATAATCTTTACATAAAATTTGGACTTTTTTAATGTGCCAACACATAATATAGAAAGTAAAATCCTCTCCTATTAACTTTGGACAATGAGCATATGCACTTATAATATATTTATAAATATATATTGTCAAATGGACTGAATTGGACAATGTAGAAGGATTTGAGAAAAAAATCAACTATCTAATCAACCATAGACCCAGTATGAGAGTCATTTTTTTCACAAATGCGTCTATTTATACCAGAAATTAGTAAAAGAATGTGCTGGAACTAGAGACTAGGCGCAGAGTTCAACAAGTTACCATACTGGTCAACTAAAGACTAAGGAGGCATCTGAAGTCAAGGCAGTGCTGAAAATAAGCCAGATCCACAAATTATCCCAGAAAACACCATGAAGAATACGTCCATGAGAAGACCACTTGGAGGGAGTGTCTTTGTGCCCTTAGTGTTTCTCCTGCAGATGGCTTCAGAGGAACTTGAGAGTCCTTGGGGGTGGGGAGGGGAATACTACTGGAATTTTCATAGGGCTTGCATTGGATCTGTATATTGCTTTAGGTTGTTGGCCACTTTAACAACGTTTATTCTTCCATTTCCTTAACATGGGATATCTTTTCATATCTTTGTATTTTCGGAGCTGCTAGCCAGGCATAAGAGGACCCCATGTTCCACTGGGGTCACATCTTGCTGCCACATCCAAGCTGTAAGGAAAGCAGTGAGTCTGGTCTCACTGACATGGGACTTTGAAGGGTGCATCTGGTCTGGATAGGCAGAAAGGAAGTACGATTTCTAGGAGGTTAGGTTGACAACTAGTAGATTCTCTGGGCAAAAATAATGGCTTTGAATGAGATGGACCATCACCTCCTGGAATCACTTCAGCATTTTCTTAAGGACCAAGTCCTCATCTTCTCCAAAGAGGCCAGGAGCTCCACAAATGGGGTTGGATTTCCCATAATAGCTGGTAGAGCAAGACGTCCAGCTGCTCTGAACAGCATGGCACAACAAGAAGGAGGCCTGCAGATTCCAGAAAAGCTACCACCACGCAGGAACTCTGCCAGTCCCAGGGCCCTTTTTCTGAGATCTATTGGGAAGATTGATTTGATTTTATTTCTAAATCCTTGACCAACTTTTCACTGTAGAAATGTCTGGATAGAGGGTAGGATGGTGAGAGAGGGTTTTGAAGTCCCATTCACAAAACTGGGAAAGAAAAGGAAGAAGAAGCTACCTCTAGGTAAACAATAACTCTAGGGCTACTTATTTACATGGTACTGTGCTTACTCACTCCTGTTAGCTGATAATCATGGCGAATATTTTCTGAATGACTATTATGTGCCAAGCATTAGGCTTAGCTTTTTATATACGTCATCATATGAAATCTTCTCCACCACTGTCCTATCCATTCAGCAAGTATCTTTTGAGCCTTTACTACACAAGTCAGCTACTGTTACTCTCTCCATTTAATAGATGAGAAAAGGAGATCTTAAAGAAGTTAATTTTTCTAGATTTTTCTAGATTTATTTAACTAGTCACTATTAAACTATTTTAACTCAAATTCTCATAGTTTGGATCTATACATGTAACATATATATCATAATATCTGATAGGATTTTGCCATAGCATGCATCTGTAAATGTAACCTTAGCCTGTAAAATCAATTGCAGATTCAGTGGCAGTGATGGTCCAAGGGTGCTGCCTCCTGCCAACCTTGTTACAGAACATCTTTGCCCTGCTCACCTGCAGTCTCTGTCTTCCTTCATGCCCTGCCTTCCAGACTTGTGTTTAGATCTTACTGGCAGGAGTGCTCAGCGTACACTAGGGACAGAGTTTTTACTGCCCCCCATTAGTTGAGGCCGACATCATTAGTCTGACTTGCTCACCAGTCTGAAGCTCATCCTCAGGCCAAGCAAGACCTGGGGTCCAGCAGGTTCCATCTAAGTTCTTCCTCTCTCCTGGAAGTCCCTCCACCCTACATCATCCCTAGCCGATTTGCTATGTTAGAACTGAGCTGTGGAAGACGAGGGGCAGAAATAGGTACTTTGGGGTAAACTGACCCCACGGGTCACAACCACCAGCCTGGCTCTGCTGTCAGTGAAGCCAGCGACTGTGGGGCAGCGGACATCCAGTGTTCTGAATTCCCTCTGGATTATTCATGAGTGCACACCATCCCCTGACAGTCGCAGGTAAATCCCAGATCAAATTTTTCTCTTCCCCTGAAAAGGACCCCATCGATATCGCTGGGGTCAGGCAGATTCACCATCTAGCCTTTCTTACCTGGGCTGGGGGGGTACCTGGAGGCCACTTGGAATTTGCCAGCCTGGGTTAGGTTTCCTCCTACTCATTGTGTCCTGATGAATGAGATCCTGGGCATGGTGGGGGGGGGAGGGGTGCTCTCAGAATTATCTAATGGTTTGGGGGTAACTCAAAGTGGTTTCTGTGCTTTTCAACCCATCCTGCTACTGTGTCACCCTACATCTACCTATCCCCTGGACCCCGATCTTTTGTGCACACTGAAGCCACACTCATCTCCTTTAAATACCTTTGCACACGCCACTCTTGTGATGCTTGTGGCTCCACCTTGCCTGCAGGTTTATCCTGGTACAACGATCCCAATCAGTGTCAGGTCGCTTCCAGTAACTTATACCTTAAAATCAGAGTATTCATATTTGGAAATAATCCAATGATTAAAGTGAATTAGAACACATACAGGGTAATGCCTATTGCTTCATGCTCATGTAATTACATTTTACTATGATTCCCATCATATATATATATATTTTTTATAAAGTTGATGTATTTATTTATGCATACAAGCTGGAGTACAAACCAGAAGCGTGGGGCAGGGAGAGGGTTCACCGGAGTCAGAGTGAGGAGCGGAACAGGCAGATTGACTGAAACACACTGCTGGGGGCAGCAGCGGGCGAGGCAGGAGAGGTCTGCCGCTCCCTGGCTGGGCATGGAACTCACCTCACTGGGTGTCGAACTCGCTGCTGCCGACAGTTCCAATACACATATACTAGAAGATCAGCCCGGGGACCCTAGAAAAAGTTTTCCTTAACTGCAAAATGAAGACAAAGAGTACACTTTATATTTATTGCACTTTTACTATGTTCCAGGCACTATTATTTATGTCCTCATGCATAACAAATTGTTTCCATTACAGTGAACAAAACAATCCTCTCTGAGTTCATGGAACTCACCTTCTAGTGAGTTCTGGTCAAAAGCAAACAAGATAATCCTTCAGATAATTTTGTCAAGTAGGTGCTATAGTTATCCCTATTTGGGGGATGGGCATAAATGCAGAACAATGGTTTAAGTAATTTGCCCAGTTCAACACTAGCAAATAGCAGTCAGGATTCGAATGCAAGCAATCACTGTTCCCTCTCACATCTGCAATTGAACTTAAAACACTTAGCACAACACCTGGGACATAAGTATGTAGTCAGAGTTACTATTCTCAGTCTCATTTTCATTATTTCAAATTCAGGGAAGTGTTTATAACTCATCTAATCTGTGGTTTACATTCTTTTTGCATAATTATGCCAATTATAAATTATGGAGGTGTTTCAAGTACCCCGTGGTGTTATTTGTTTACTTTCATGCAAAATATTATTTGATTTCCATCAAACTCTGAATACACCAGGAGGATATAGTGCACACATAAGTGTGGTCTGCTACTTTTGTTGTGGTAGGGGAAGGAAAAATTCCTGCTCCAAATAAAATCTCAACGAGTAACTTGTCTTTCAATGTCACAATTAGGAAGCATAATAAAGGGAGAAAGGGATAGGGTTTTGGCACTGGATAAGTTGGTGTTCAAATTTCCAGTTCTTCCTCTTGTCAACTGTGTGTTTTGGGGTACATGGCTTACCTGCTCTGAGTCTCCCTTCCCCTATTCTGCTCAATGAAAAAGTTGCTGCAAATTATTATTCTGGTCCTTTCTAGCCCAGCCCTCAAGTGTGTGATTGGAGATCTGTGGTACAGAGTCTCATAAACCTTTTCCTTAATCCAATTTTCTTGGGACAAGTTACAAAAGAAAGACTATTAGCCTAGAGGCAAAGAACATTCAGTGACAACAGCTCTGAATTCCATTACTAATAGAAAGCCAATAATGAATATCGAACATTTTCAGGTGCTTGAAAAATGTCTTGGATTTTCTTTCAAAATACAAGGGCTTAACCTCCCACTTTGGGTATTCGTGTTGGAAGTTATTTACAAGTGGAAGAAGTACATTGTGAGGATAACTCATTTCCCAAGATCCAGTAAACCAAGTGAGCACTTTGGAATAAAAAGAATCAACAGATTATTTATCTGAAGGGGCACTGAATTTCAAATTTATGATGGAGTTTTGAGACTTTACTTTCTTCCTCTGAGTCATGGATAAGTAAATGGATATTTCAAATAGAAAGACATAGATTTTTTCAAATAAAAAGATATACTTTTATGGGGAAATGAGACTTTAGGGATTATTTGGTCTCTCTCTTTTCATTTGACAGATTATGAAATTCAGCTCCAGTAAACCTCATCCATAATAGAGAACTAAAAATAGTACCTGCCATGAGGATTAAAAAAGATAATGTTTATAAGTTATTTAGCATAGTACCTGGCCTGATATTAGTATGCAATGATAACAACTATTTATTGTAAGTTTTCTTAATATTTTATACATATACTTGCTTAAACTCACACAAGTTGTCTCTAATAGTTAAAATAGAAGCTAGTGCTACTCATATCCAGACTCATATTCTTTTTAAAGTACCATTCATTAACAAATTTACTGAGTGTCTACTCATTTCAGTGTACTTTTATAAACAATATGCCCACAGTCGTGAGAAACAGACATTCAAAAAAACAAAAATCCTGGCTTCATGGAGCTTAGATTCTAATGGGGGAAGATAGGTAATATCTTGTAATGTAAATACAAAAAGATATAGCAGAGATGGGGTAAGAAAGTGAGGGTACATTTTAAAAAGGAATGTGAACAATAAATGGGAGGAACTTTGAATATTTCATCATCATTATTTTGGCCTTTATTCCTAGAGAGCTGATAAGCTATGGCAGGGTTGGAGGAAAGGAATTACTAGAAGAAGCAGACTTAGATAAAGTGCTTCTGAACCAGAATTTTTAGGTTCCTGGGGTTGGCAAATTATATATAAAAGAAGAAAATGAAATATAGACTAGATGTGACCTACATATTAATTATACTGGTCAATAGTGAGATTGTTACTGACTTAAAAAGGCCCTAATCTGTAGTATCTTGGTGTGCTGAACATGAATATAAACCTGACAATTTTTTATTAGCTCTCGTTTTGAAGATATTTCATATAATTCATTTTATATGTTTCACCGTGTAATTGATCCAAATTGTAAATTTGATATGCAATAGCATATTAAATCAGCCTAGAATGATGTAATAATGCATCGCATTACATAATACCATCATGCACACATCATCCAGAGTTGATTGCATCATTTTCTGATGCAAGACAATACTACTGCCAGGTGGCTGCTGAAGTAAGCTGATATCAGCAGTGCAATATAGAAAGCCCTGTTGGAAAGGTTGAGCACTGAAAATATTTCAGACTTTGTGCGAGACAGTTTAAGCTACTGTTCCATAGAACTGTTATTATTTTATCCATTTAGGCACAATACAGAACAGTAATGCCTCGAAAGTGCGTTAATAGTATGGACAATTTCTGCTCTATTTGTGCGGAAGTGACATTTGCCAACCAGAAGAAAAATAACACTTCTCAAGTGAACAAAGCTTATCATCTTGACTTCGGAGGCAAGGTTGGTGACCAAGACAAGCCTTGGGCGCCGCGTATATCTGTGCTACATGGACAAAACAGCTTTCCCAGTGATTAAATGGCAAAAGACCATCAATGCCATTTGCAGTCCCCATGGTGTGGAGAGAGCCAAGTAACCACATCAAAGACTGTTACTTCTGCTTGGTTCCTCCTCTCTCTGGCGGAATAATAAAGCAAAAGAAGTCGAGAATAGTCTACCCAAACATTCCATCTGCATTGAGACCAGTTCCACATGGTGAGGGACTTCCTATTCCAGAACCTCCAGTAGAATATTCTCTTGATTAATCTGATGAGAACAAGGGTGAGCCGACCTGTTCTTCTCCTGTTCCGTCAGCATGCAGTGATCCAGATTTTCACTGGGGTGCATCATCAACCCCACACAGACTAACACAGGAAGCACTAAATGACCTGGTTCATGATTTGGACTTATCCAAGAACAAGGCAGAATTGCTAGGATCAAGACTCCAACAATGGAATTTTCTAGAAGAAGATGTCACAATTACTTTCTATCAAAAGTGCCACCAGCAGTTGGAGCCTATCTTCAGAAAGGAAACTACTCTGGTATTCTGTTCCAATATTGAGGGCCTCATGAATGCCTTGAAATCACTCATGACCCACAAGAATGGAGACTATTTCTATACTCTTTGAAACTGAGAATTAAGGCTGTGCTTTTGCACAATGGAAACCGTCTATGGACAATGGAAACCATCTATTCGATTCCTGAACAGCTGTACAAGAGACAAGCGAAGAAATCTAAGAAGTAGTCTTTGACTTGATTTTTTACAGGTATTAACTGTAGGCCTATTACTATTGGCATGCATTTTGTGATGTAAGCATCTATTTATTGCAGAATACAAAAAAACCTAGAGCCAAAATCAGAATTTGACTGTCATATTCTGTTGAGCACATACAAATTGATAGGAAATGACTAATTTTATTTCAGTAACATGACTTTTGTAAAAATTTGTTGATCAGTGTTATTATCTGACCCTTTTCAGAATAAGTTATTTTAGGGAATTAGATCAGGTCAGATAATCAGAAAGAAAGAAGGAAGGAAGAAAGGAAGGTAGGGGGAAGGGAGGAAGAGACTTTAACCTCTTAACTCCTCATCATAGAGACAACATGTTCAGTTAACTCTATGGACTTTATTTCAGAAAGAAATAGCAGAATGAGAAGATGGGAGGTGTGAACCCCCTGTTTCCTTGGATCCTCAGTCCCTCTGCCCTTGAACAGGTGAGCATTTTGCCTTGCTGAGTATCATTTTAACCAAGACATATATTTCTTATTTATTATGTACTACTATACATTACAAAATACATTATACATTTATACAGACATATATGCAGGATTGTATACAGCAAACCATGTGCCTTGTGTTACATCAATTATTTAAGATCTTTCAAGAGCATTTTGACCACATGCAATTTTGCCTTAGGTGTTAACTTTAGAATCTCACTTGACAAAATGCAATGTCACTAAACTCTCCAATACTCCCCAGCCCTAACACTGGCTTAGGCACCGAGCGAGAAGCTGCACCAGAAACCTTCATACCCCCTTTAATGCCAGTGCCCTCTGACAGGTCAACCAGACCTCACCTGGTGCCTTTCAAATGAAACCCACTCTAATGTTAGTATCTCCTAAGACCTCTGAATGTTGGGGTAAGAAATAAAAATTATCCAAAACAGGGCCAAACAGAGCCAAAACAATGAATGTTCTTTTGATACACTTGGAAAATGAATTGATCTCTCATCTCCAGAGGAAAAACACATGATGTTTTCCATCTGGCAAGACTGTGGAAGAATAATGTTGTGGGAACAAGAGCCTATTCACTAGCGCCATTGTGGCACAGTCCCCAAGCTAGGAGTGGCAAGTTTGCATCACTCCACCCACTTACAAATGCTCAAATGTGGAGTTCTGTTTACTGGTAAAAGTGTTTTCAACTCTCCCTCCTTGCTCCACTGAGTAATTTGTCTAGTAAATGACTAAATGTCATTATGTTATCTCAAAGTTGGAAGAGTGGTCAAAGTTCCCCTGACCCCCAGGCCATCCAGCCTCTGATGAAGGTCCAAGCACTGTATTCTGGTTGGGATATTTTGGGTTACATGCAATATCATGGTCTGACTCCAGATTAAACGTCAGAAAATTATCTCTATAAGCAGAAACCCATAAAAGATAGTGCGTCTCAGACAGGGTACAGCGGCAGTCTGCTGTTGTCATCAAAGACCCACCTTCCTTCTATCTCTCTACTCTGCAGCAGATTCTTTCTTTTTTTTAAAGATTTATTTATTTATGCATACAAGAGCTGGGGTGTAGACAAGAGGTTGGCGGGGGGGGGGGAGGTGAGGATTCACAAGAGACAGATTGGGGAGCGGAACAGGCAGATCTACTGAAGTACACTGCTGAGGAGAGTGGTGGGCAAGGCAGGAGAGGTCTGCTGCGCCATGAGGGAAGGTCCCTGGCCAGGGATCAAACTGATGCTGCAGTTGCTGCCTTAGCTTCATAGTGCTGAGACTTAACCTCTTGTGCCACCAGAGCAGACCTACAGCAGATTCTTTCTAATGCCAGTTCCCTTGGAGTCAGAACATGACCACAATAGTTATCGATGAGGTGGTCAGGTCAAGAAGAAGAAGGGGAACTCTGCCTTCTTGTCTTCCTTCTTAAAAGGAAAAACTTTCTCCCAGTCCCCTCTCCACCCATAAGCAGAATTCCTGCCTCATCTCGTTGACAAGAACTAAGTTACATACCCACTCCAAAATCAGTCATTGTCGGTGGGGAATGAAACCCCCATGACTGGCTTCACTGAGTCATAGAGTGGTCTGGAAAAGAAGATGAATCTCTGGAGCGAACAAAAAAGGTCATTTGCATTCCCATGAATTACAATTATTTGCATTATTAGTTTTCTACAACTTATAGAATTATAAAATAAGCGAAAGATAATGAAAGACAAAGGTAACCTATTAGATGAACTAGACCCACTAATCTTGTTTTATCCATTTTCAAGTCTCATAACTTTTCAGAAACCCTGTTATACAAGAAAAATATATAATTATATAATAATATATAGTTTATTTTTGATAGCCATTGAATAGTCATGTAAAGAATATTTGTGATGTGACTATTTGTGGAGGTGAGGCACAGGTGGATAGGGCACACCAAGGTTGTGGCATAATTTTAGGGAAAAAGGCAAAATCCTCACCTTTCTATGATAACAACTCACTTTTCAAGTAATTCATGGAAAAATAAAATTAAGGAATAAAATCAGAGGCATATTATTTAGAAATATGAAAGTAAATACAAAAGAAATAGCTAGAAGACATTCCTCTGGGAAGTGGGAGTGAGAAAGTTCACTGGTTAAGACAGGAAACTGCAGTATTTCACCTGAGATAAATCTTAAAGAAGACTGTATATGAAGAGAATGGTGGTTTAGCTATCTTAGCTTCACCGACATTCTTGAAGTTTCTATTTCACAGAGTTGGAGGGACCTTGATCATCATAGCTGGACAATCCTAAACCATGGCTGAATTGACAGTTGTTTTAAAACACAACTGCGATAGCCATTGCTATTTCAGACAAGATTCAATTCCTTATTTCCTTTGCATTTTCCATGACCCACTCAAGGTGACTTAGGAAAGAGAGAAAAAGGGGAGGTGTGGGCAGAGGAGGGAGGAGCTCATGTTATTGATACTGCCTACCAGGCATTTTTCACAATGATTTTTAATCCTGGCAGCAATCCTATGAGGTAGAAAATATTGTCTCCATCTTACAAATAAAGAACCTAAGGCTCAGAGAAGTGAATTATTACCATAATTAATAATATGAATAATATTAGGAATAATAATACTAGTTAATATTCACTAGGTATACATACCAGATATTGTGCTAAGATATTGTGCTAAGCTCTATAGATGACAAGGATTATCTCCTGTCATTTCTATAAGAAACTCTAAGGTGGGTACTAATGGTGGTTCTAGTTTCCATTTCACAGAAGGGAAAGCTTAAGTAGTTGAGTTGACTCACATACCTGGAATTGTCAGAACCAGATGGCATTTCACTTTCCCTGAAAGTCACAGTCAGTCACTTTCTGCTATACAAAGGTGACTCCCTTAAAGGAAAAGACTACCCCTGTCTAATCCCACTATGTATATTCTTTTCCCCTGTATCTATTATAGCTATAAGTATTGGACTCAATGACTACTTGTTTTGCAGAATAACCAAAGACTTGCAAAGATTGAGTATAACACCTGTAATAGAAGTTTATATTTTCCTACCTGGAATTTCTGCTCCTTTTTTCTGGCAATAACACTCTGATTTTCAGTTGGAGAACACTCCTCTTCCAATAATTTGAATGGTATATGACCTAGGATTATCTAGTTGGAATGCTCTATCCTTCTGTCCACAGGGATTGATCTAGAAATGGGTACCTAATTCAAAACAAGGCAACAAGAATCTCACCAGGCACTTTTCTTGGAAATACTGAGACAAGAAATTCTGTTTCTGCTTATAATGTGGCTGGAATCAAGCTTTGGGGTCTGGAGACCAGAATAGGAAAAAAATTGCCCAAGAATAAAAACCAACCTAGGAAAAAGCAGAGCCAAGGGGAGAAGACCAAGTTCTTAAAGCACAGTTGTAGGTCTGGATTAGCTTTGTCTGATGTCTCCACTGCTAAATTTTCTTCTGTCATTTGGGATGGCTAATTACTCCCTATCCATAATCTAGGAAGCTCCTTGAGTTCATTCTCACAAAGAGAGAGAGGGAAAAGGAAGCTAAACGGATCAGCTGGGTGGCTGGAGACCCTAATGTTGTGCTTTGCTTTCTACTAATGTGAAAATTCACCTTAAAATGTTCTCTAAAATATTCTCAAGGACCTGAAAAAAGCTGAGGATGTGGGTACGCTCCTCAAAGTCACCATCATAGTCCTCATTTTTTTCAACTGTGTTTATTGAATGCATATTGTGCAAAGGTAGGAAAAAGATAACTGAGGCAGAGCCCCAACTCTGGAAATATAAATAATTTATCTGTCAAGGACCAGATAAATTGTGAAGCAATGTAAGTGCTGAAGACAAAATTATTGAAATAGCAAAATTAGAAGTTCAGCCCAATGAGGATGGCAAGGGCAGAAAGACTTCCACACATGGTAATAAGTGAGTATGATTTTGAAGGACTATAAAAATGGTCATTTATTATGTAGTTGTCATATGCCAGACATAATTTTTCATGCTTTTCACAATTACCTCATTTAATCCTTATAATCCCAAACAGTAGAGTTTGCGTTGTTGTCTCTTTGCAGATGTGGAAATTAAGGCACAGATAAATTAAATAATTTGCCAAACGTTATACAACTAAACATTTATAGTCATACCTTTCTCTTACGCTATATTATACTAATTTTCAGGGAAAGAAAACATGGAAAAGTAGTTCCACTGACAGAATAAAGGAAATAATTTTCTTATACCAAGAATAACCAAAGAGGTTCCGAGGCTCTCCATCCTTGACCCCACTGTTGGTACTTTGGGGTGCTCTTTATAACCTATAAACCCCAGGAGAAGTCCCTAAATCTTTTTTTAAGATTTATTTATTTATGCATACAAGAACTGGGGTGTAGGCCAGAGGTGTGGGGGTGTGAGAGGATTCACC